>JACEGR010003871.1:0-96804 GCA_014170235.1 Listronotus bonariensis | reverse complement strand
TTTTAATTTTACAGTATTGTTAAAAATTTCAAATTTTTGAAATAAATTGTTATAGGTATTTGTTTTAAATTAAAAAAAAAAGTATTATCATTCTAGAAAACCATTTAATGGTATTTTTTAATGTAATTCGACTCAAGTTTAATATGAGTGTTCTTTATGAGTTTTTAAATTTGTTAGCCTACAATGAAACATTTTTTTATTTTTGGAACACTAACTCAAGGATATTTTGAGTTATTAAAGAACTCAAATCCTTCACCATTCTTATTTATGACCTTTATAACTTTATTAACCCGTTACGCATGACTTAATCACGCCGGACAAAAGATTTGCATTGAATATAATCTAATCTTTCACATGAAGACACATGCGCATGCAATGCAAAACATTTGTCAGGCGTAGGGTAGGCTGTACATCTCATGTGTAACAGAAATTAAACCATTCACCTCTAGACTAAGGTAAATTTGGTTAAATTGTTATATTTTGGCCTTAAAAATGTGTGGTGATGTTTTTGCTGCACCTTTTAGAGACAAACTGTATTTATAAAAATCCAAACAAATTTTGCATAATACTTTATTGGTATTAATTTTTGTTTTATTGGTATAAAATAAAATGACGGGTCAGCAGTTAAAACTAGACTTTTAAAATAGGACTAAAACTTGGACTCAAGTTTATTTTCTTTAATTTATTTGCCTGGAACAATGTTTACTGCCTTGGTATAGGCTGTAACTTCTTTACTTCAGTGAGCAGTGAACCACGAACTATAAAACTCATTTATGTTGAATAGCACTAAGGCATACATGGCAAAAATAATGGTAGATATAAAATTATTCAAAGCTTGACTTTTAATGCCTTTCAAAGGGTAAGTCAGAGCGCGCATGCAAACATTAACATCAACGAATTCAGAACTAAATTAGTAAATACCTATGGGTAACATTAAATATATGAAATCACAGTAATAATTTAATATTGCTATTCCTACCCAAACAAATGTCCACACTTAAGAGCACATATTCGATGGTCACCACTATTTGTCCAAGCCTCCAGGCAAATGGGACAAGTAGTACTCATCTTCGTCATCTTCAAATTGTGTTTGAGTGTTTTGGCTGAGTTTAGCTTCTTGGGGTTCCTCAGGATTTGATATAGTTTCTTCTTCATTTTCCAAATCGTTTTCAGATTCATTATCAGGTTCATTGGGCTCTACAGGTATTTCAACTTCCATTTCGTCTTAAAATAAAAAATGTTTACATCACATTCACTTTTTCCTAAGTATTTTGCTTACCTTCCATTATTAGTTAAAGAAAAACTTAAAATATTAAAAATTTTGCAAATTTCGCGGTTGTTTTGGGTTGACGGTAAAACAAAATTATAACCTTACTTTTTTAATGTCACTGTCTCATTGTCAAATGTCAAATTTAGGGCATGTTCGGAAATGTGTAGGCTGTACTCAAAGTCGGTCTATATAAGGTCACGACATTCGGCCATATTGCTTTGACGTGTTATGACGTCACATCTCCAATTTTTCGGCCATGTTGTTCAGTGCCGGAGATATACAGTTTATTGTATTATTAGAACAACCGTTTACAAAACAGTTTTTAATTATTAATAAGTTGTAAATTATTTTATTTTACTATAAAAAACATTTGGAATTACATCTTTCAACAAATATCACTTCCAAAACAATGCAAAATGAAAGGCGCAAATTCTAGACGCCACTGGATTGATCATCAGCTTTGATTTTACTCAGTCTTGCCAAATTTTCTTGTGCCCTTCCTTGCGCCCCCGACCTCGAACCGCCTAAAAGTTGAGGATATGTCGCAACCTTATAAATATAAACTAACCTTGGGCTGTACTCAAGAAATGTATTTAATTTTTTTTATATTTTTAAATGGGTTGTTGATCAATTAGTATTATAAGAAAAAAGCAGACCATAAGTATTCTAAAAAACTGAACAAAGGTTAAAAAAACAAAAAGAGTAGCTTTTAGCCGGCTGTCCATGAGAGCGGTTTTCCGCTCGCGGATGATAATTCAGCGTTGTGATTGGTTAGTGCAAGTTTAAAATGCTTTTTCTGCCAATCCACAACGCTGAATTATCATCCGCGAGCGGAAAACCGCTCTCATGGACAGCCGGCTTTTACCGTGTTTAAAATTAAAAATCCCTGCCATCTCTTGCTAAATTATGTTACTAATTAAAGAAACGCCAATATTAGAGACATTTCAATCTCAAGTTTTAGGCCGGGTTTATAAATCAAAATTTAATTTTAGTGTTAGCAGAGTTTCTTTATGAGAAGGGGTTTAGACATAAGCAAGACCGGTGATAGCTCTTCTCAGGGACGTGAGGGTTTGAGAATTACGATTTCGGTTGGCCGTTCTGTTCAAAGTTGGTAGCATTATCAGCTGATGACAGAGTCGTGCGTTGTCGAAGCTTTGTTTGGTAAAAACTGTGGAAATTTGCCATTTTTATTTTGGTTGTATATTTTGCAAGGATTTCCAGTTGTTAATGTTTTTGGTTAGTTTAGAGACTTCACATATTATTTGTTCGGACTCGTTTTATTTTAGAGATTTTGATAGTGTTTAGTCGAATAGTTTTCAGTCATTCATATTTTTATATACATATGATACAGATGAGTGTCCGCTAATTAATGGTACACAGAAAAACCACAGATTTCTTATGCGAAAATACCCATTTAGGATTTAAACAAACATACCTATATCCAAAAGTTAATGATAAGGAAGATACGGGGTGTTAAAGGGACATAAATATTTTTATTCATGCATTTCGATAATTTCTGATATGTTTTAAACATTTTAATAAAACTCGGTATGTAGGAGTTTTTAGATATCAGCTATTTATTTATATCTGCGTAGTTGTAATTATACCTAATACGATGTCATTGAAGGTACATACATACTTTCGGGTGCACTGAACAACTAAAACGTGAATACCTTAAAAACGGTTGTCAAGACCGATTCTTACTAAGTATACCTTTTTTGTGCAGAAAGCATAGAGAAGCTTACAAGTTTACATACATACAAAGTAGTAACAAAAATTGGGTAGTTTTGAGAGAATTTTAATATAGTGTACCCATCGCCCTCTAGTCTACACACAAAAATTTATATTTGATCTGAAAAGCTAATTTTAAAAACCCCTAGATACCGTTTTATTAAGATATTTAAAAAGGGGGATCAATTATCGAAATAAATTTACTTTTTCTTTTTACTATGACACCCCCGTATCTTCCTTATTATAAACTTTTGGATATTAGGTATGTTTGGTTAAATCTTAATATTCTGGCATAAGGAATCTGTGATTTTTCTGTGTACCATTCATTAGCGGACACCTTGTATACAAAGTTTTTAAAATGGTTTTTGACTTACGGAACCATGGAAAATCTTTTGCTCTGCCTGGTACCTGGTATCGTCCTGTCGTCGCTTTGATAATTTTTAATTTTCAATATTTACAACCACATTTATATTTTTGTTTTAAGTTATGTCTATTAAAATAATCCAATAAATTTTGTTTACAACATACAGTTCTTTTTGTTTTCTCCTTAATTCTACGCCACTGATCTGCCTAAAATCAAACGCGCTAGCCAATATGGCGAATGTCGTGACCCCTATCTCATCAATCGACTTTGAGTATTAGTATTAAGCCTACTGTCCATGAGAGCGGTTTTCCGCTCGCGGTTGATAATTTAGCGTTGTGATTGGCGGGAAAGGCATTTTAAATTTGCACTAACCAATCACAACGCTGAATTATCATTCGCGAGCGGAAACCGCTCTCATGGACAGCCGCTTTTTGTGTACATTTACAACCAATTCTGAAATTTCAAATTGACATCTTAAACAATTGGTTATACTTTACTTGTCAAATTTAAATTTGATAAGTGAAGTTTAAACAATTGTTTAAATGTCAATTTGAAATTTCAGAATTGGTTGTAAATGTTATAGCATGTAACATTAGTGACAGAACATACATTTAAATTGAAGTGTTTAACTTAAGACTAAAATAGGGAAAAATATTAATTGCTTATGTGCGATAAAAGTAAATACTTTTTATTCAAGTTTCATTACTTATTGTTTGTTAAATGTAGGTAATAATTGCTACCAAAAAATTTCTAAATTTAAGTTAGGTTAATACCATTATTTATACTAAAATTAAATTCTGATTAATAAATTCGGCCTTAGTCCCGTCAATTAAGACATTCGAGGTTACGAAAATTCATGCGAATACATTTAATTTGTTTAAAAAATGAGAAATATTGCACAGTGAAAATAAGGCCAGGCACTAATAATACCGGCCTTGTTTTGACATCTGAGCTTGCGCAGATGCAAAATACTTAAACCTTGCTTTCAAATGTATTTCTTTAATTGTGTTAAACAAACCCTACAACACAAAACAATAAAGAAAAACAACCAAGAATTTTTCCCCCTTTTTTAGGTTAATGGTACCTGTCAACATGATTTGCAATAACTCTAAATTATGGGTACAAGCACTATTTAAATAAGGCCAGTATTAATAATTCCCGAGCTTAATAAGGCAACTTTGCAATAATTCTCTATTAATAGTTCTGTTTGGGGGTTCTATGCACAACTTCCCCTAATAATACACTCACGCTGAAAATAGAAATCTGTAATCTACAAATATCGCCTCAGTACGGCGCGCCTTCTACCAGTATACTGTGAAATTAAATTATTTGCATATTTTGTCAACGGCCTAGTAAAACTGCTTGATTTGCCATCTCTTTTTATGTATAGTATTGTCATGTAAGAGTAAAGGAGAAAACTAGTTCGAAACAAGTTTCCTTTAAAAAACGACAAAACTACTTGACAGCTTGACGGGACTTGAATGGATTCACAGGAAAAAGAACAGCGAAGTTCAGCAGGAATTCGATGAATTTGCCCGTTTCGAAAAGTTCGCAGGGCGTGTTTTTATGTGCAAAAATTTCCGGATACTTCCGCAGACATTCCTCAATAATTTCGGATAAAAAGGA
This sequence comes from Listronotus bonariensis, assembly GCA_014170235.1. Classification (NCBI taxonomy): domain Eukaryota; kingdom Metazoa; phylum Arthropoda; class Insecta; order Coleoptera; family Curculionidae; genus Listronotus; species Listronotus bonariensis. Next base: position 91,813 of record JACEGR010003871.1, on the reverse strand, counting down.
CTATAAATAACGGAGTGCCAGTGAATAATATACATTTGCGGGACAAGTTTATTTTTTAAGTTCAGGAATTTCTGTACTCAGCCAGGTAAGCAAAGTAAACGATGACGTTATTTTATCAACAAAAAGCCTGTAAATTAAATAAATGTCTGAGCAAACAACACGAGAATTAGATAACAATAAGAAAAAAGCGGTAGTTAAATGGGTGTAACTTGCCGTTTATTTTTTGTATTTTTGCTCACTTGCTCATACCTTATTAAATGGTACTTCCTTCCTATTTTACCTGCAATCAAGGCCGTTTGCAGTTTGCACACCTGTAGGAGTTTGTGGTTAGATAATTTAATTTTGGCTTTTAATTGTCAACAAAACCAACAGTAAACAACATTGCCTGATTTATACAACTTTTACCCACTTGAAAATCAAGTAGGTATAGAACCCTGTATGAAGTTTAATTTGGTCTTAACAATCATCTATATTTCTGTTAAATTTAAAAACTCATTATAAAAATCTATGTTTATATGTCTTCAAAAAGTGGCCTGTGGAAACACGGCCTAACAACATGCTTTTAAATGTACAGGGGTTTCATTTATACTTTTCCACCCAATTACAACAATAAGAAAAAAGAATTTAAAAAGTTTTTTTTTTTAAGAAGAATGTAAGTAGTGGTGAGCTGTTTTTAAATGGAGCACCCTGTATATTAATTATATCACCATTAAAAGGTTTTTTAAAGAGCTTTACAAAAATACCACACGGAAATATGGCACCCCATATATTGTATTATTCTTAAAAAACATTTTAAAGAGCTTTAAGAAAATGCCATATTTGATGTCTATCTATGATAGTTTTGGAAATGTGACCATCGTAATCTAAAAAGTGGTAGGTTTAACATGTTATATTAAATATAGGACTCAAACACATTTAGCTTAGTGGTTGTAGATATACTGAAAATTATACATAATTTGATAATACTTAGAAACTCTTAAAGAAAAACATATCAAATATGTTTTCTTAAAGCCCTTTATAATATCTTTTTAATGGTGATTCAATATAGGTAGTGTTTTATTTAAAAAATCCTATTTATTATGGAACTATTAACGATGGCTCTATTCCGAAACTATGAAAAAAATTGATTATTTTTTTATAGTTTTTTTCAGAGACCTTTGCCTTTTTAATGCTGATGAAGTATACTATTCTATTAAAAAGAAAAAATATTTTTAAAATAATAGTCAATGGAACTAATCTAGATACTCCACCGAATTTACATAAAAATCCATAAAACTTTACAATTTTTTATTTCTCCATGATGTCTAATAACAGCAAGTTAGTCTCTGGTCAATTTGAAAAGTTTGAAAAACGCTCTGTAACTCGAAGATGTATCAAGTTAGCCGTGACTTACTTCTACATCTAAATTAATTGAGGGCCTAGTTTTAAAGTGTACCATCTCCAAAATTAGATTTTCATGTTAAGCTAATAAAAATACACAAAGACTCTATACATTAAATGTAATTTGTTTTTTTTTACTTTAAACACTGTCATTGATGTAGTCATTGCCTAAAAAGTGATTTATTTAAATTAATCGCAGAAAAACCATCCATCTTTTATTATACTGTTGTATTAAAATGTGTAAATGGAGATGGTACCCTTTAAAGTCAAAGTCAAGTCAAAATATGCTTTATTATCCAAGAAACAAGATTCTTATTGACAAAGCAGTTTTAGAATTATACATTAAAGAAAAAAATTATCAAATGCAAACAAATAGACATAAAAAAACAAACATTAGAAATAACCAACAACTTAAAAATTAAAATACAAATGTGCAATGTAACAAAAAAAATACAGAGCTATAAATCGACAATAATTTAAAAAAAAAAACATGCAGATTAACATATATTACAAATTATAAAAATACACACAATAGTGTCACAAAACATCACTGTAAAACTCATCCAAACTAATAAGCTTTACTAATTAATATATTTTTAATTTTTCTCTTAAAAGGTGTAGTGAAGGAGAGGCTTTTATTTTATTGGGTAAATGGTTGTACATTTTTATGCTTTCATAAATCACAGATTTTTTTGTTAAGGTCCGAGTCGGTATGGGTAGGGATATGTCATGTGTCTGGCGAGTGTTGTAAGATATTTCCCGTGAAACAAAATTGTGGCGGCTTTTATAAATAAGGGTGACAGTCTCCAAAATAAATAAACTGTAAAAAGTTAGTATTTTCTGGCTTATAAATAGAGGTCTGCAAGAATCCCTTGGTCGCGCCCTACGCAAGTATCTAATAGCTCGCTTCTGCAAAACAAACAGATTGTTAACAAGATAATTGGCGGACATTCCCAAAAGGTAATCCTGTATCTAAGGTGCGACTCTATAAGCGAGTAGTATACGGTTCTACCCACCGAGGGACCCAACTCGTTCAGTATAACTTTGAGCGCTTAACAGCCTAAGGCAACCCTCTTTTGATCGCAACTATGTAGGAATCAAACTTTAACTGGAAACTAGGCCCCTTAATTTAAAAAATTATTGCTGAAAATGCGAAATCAGAATTGTTCTATCTCTTTTACTTTTCGCAACACCCTGCATGGACAATAAAAATGCGCCACCCTGTACATATTCTGTAAATATTTAATTTTTACTGCACCCAATAAACAATGTACACTTCTCTAACTTCAAATTGTTTCTTTTTTTTTAACACATGGTGTGTGTTGTGACCAAAAATCTTGTTTTTTTAACACCTAATGTTTGCTGGTACTCGGGAGATTTAAATAGTTATTTATGTATAAGAAAATAAAAGTACCTTTTTAATTTAATTAAAAAAAGGTTTCTAAATTGGCTTTTACATAACAATGATCTAAACTGTAATGATAATCTTACTGTTATCTTTGATGTTGGTTCCTAGATAATACTTATTAAATAGTTTAATTTAATATACCTATGATAGGTTTATTTTTTTATTTATCATGTTATCAGTTAATGCTCTGTACTCATTCATCAGAAAAGTATTTTTAAATAATACTCCTGATTATTCCTAAGGCTCTACAAGGTTGCTTACTACTAGGTGTCATAGAAATACCCTTGAAATGCCAATAACAAAAATGTGTAATAATGATTTTGTCTATTAACACTGATTATTAAAGTATTACTTTTGCTTTAAAGTTATTTATATCAAGTAAATAACATAAAAATATGAGGATACCTAAATTACTTTGGCCTCCAATCAGGCGCGGCGAGTTCTGAAATTTTATATTGGTGCCATATGTCAAAAACTTTTTAAAGAGCAAAATAAAAAGGTCCTTTACCACATACATTTTACTTACTCCATTTCTTCTTGCCTGATAGCAAAAAATTTATATAGTTTTGAAAAACAAACCTTAAAAATAACAAAGTTGTTCATTTCTCCTATGGGTGCATTTTCGGGGGAATGGGTGCAATAATGCACCTATATGAGAAAAGAACAATTTTGATATTTTTGAGTTTGATCTTTTAAAAAGGTTCAAACATTTTTACTATCAGGGAAGAAGAAATGGAGTAAGTAAATGTATGTGGTTGAGAACCTTTTTTGCTCTTTAATAAGTTTTGACACATGATCATGCAACCGAGCATATAACTGTAAAACTGTAACAGTTTGCTACCATAATTTATCATAAACAATATGTAAAGTATTAACTCTCTTCAGAACCTTCCTAGCGATTTGGTCCTTGCCCAAGTGCATACAGAATTTTGTTAAATGTATGTTTAGCTTTAAAGTGTATATTATATATTTTAAGGGCTTTCTTTTTAATGTGTATAAAAAAATATTTTTTTTTTTTTGTATTTTAACTTCTTCCTATTGGAAACACCTTTTGACTACTGTTGATGTGTAAAAGTATCCTGTATACATTATTACCAATAAATGATTTGATTTGGTTTGATGAAATTTCAAAACTCGCCGCGTCTGCCTCAATTGCATTCTCCTTTAAATAAAAATGCGTTTAATATGAAGCATTAAGTGTGCTAGTTATACATTTTGCTTTTAGTATTTTGCTATCACATCAAAATTTTGTGTAAAAGCCTTTTTTATAATTGCGATAATTATAAATTTTCGTGTGATGTTCTGGAATAAATATTACTTAATTCTGCACAGATTAGAGAGATTAGTATTTTTTACAACTTTAAAAGCACCCATTGAATAACCACTCCAATTCATCTTTATGTACCAGCTCAACATCAAATATTCTGTTTTCTTACTCAGTTTAATTAAAATGATCTTGTTTGACACATAAATGTGTTCTAATTGGTCAATTTTCAAGGTTTGTTCAAAATTGACCAATCCAGAACACATTCCTAAGTTTTTATCCGATCGGTTGAAGCGGATTCAGTATAACAATCTACATGTACTCACAATTTTTGGAAGATATTGGTAGTATAATAATTTTAATTTAAACCTTAATAGTATAACTTATCGTTACAAACGTTTCTTTTTAATAGACTTGAAGACACTACTTAGAAATTAAATATTAGGGTGTCCGGAAAGGTGAGGTCATTACCTATGGGAAGAAGCATTTGTATTTATAGGGATATAAGTTGCCCAAATATCATTGGTACTGTGGCAACAGTTCCAAAGTTATAGATTAAAAAGTTTTTTTTAATCTGAAGTACTAACATTATTTTGGCTCACTTTATCACTTCCAAGATCATCCTACCATTTTTGACTCCACTATTCCCTAAAAATAATATTTTTTTAATAGCACTTATGTGTTTCGTCGCTATTTATATATTTTTCGAGATATTTTTGTACCTTTATTACCCTACCAGTAGAAATCTTCTCCTCTTGCCGCGAACCGTTCATTGATCCAGTTTATCTTGTTTTTTGATCGCCAGGAAAAATAAATTCCATTATATTATAAAAACAACACCTAGGTTGCCATCTGTTGGCAACATTTCAAACTTTCTATTAAATGAAGAAGAAATTTTTAGTGGGTTGCAATATGTTGGCAACGGTCCAAACATTGCCTGGATTGCCATCTGTTGGCAAAATTTCAAACTTTGCTACTTAATGAAGAAGAGATTTTTGAGTGAGTTGCAATCTGTTGGAAAAAATTTTAAAATTTGCTACTCTTGTTCATTAAAAAAAATTTTTTCGCCATTTTGTCAAGAGTAGCAAAAACTAAAAATGAAAAATAATTAATAGTTTAAAAAAACTAAAAAACACGCTTTTATATGCAACCGAACTAAAAATTAGAAAATAATTTTTCATTAAAAAAAAAATATTGTCATTTCATAGTAAAAAGCGTGGGGTGATAAATATATTAAATGTTATAATTATTATATTTGCAAATATCTATGATGGAAAAGTTATGAAAAAATAGTAAAATGCACCCCACACTCCTCAGCAAATCCGCGACCCATCCATGCAAACCAAGTCTAGTGAGTAAAGAACCTACCTTTATATTGTATTAAGGCTGCGTTAGTCGCGTCGCGCCGCTCCTATTTCCCAATGCAGCTCCAAGGTAACCTAGACTGTGGTTACGCCGCCATGTTTTTAGTTGGTGTGATTTTCAATAACCCATGGACACATATTCAGAGTTTTTAGCGACCTTTTTTTTCCCATTAAATAGAAAATTTTGAATGTTCACCTGAAAAATGACACCGCTCTAGAAAATAAAAAAAAGTATTGGACTCAGAGATGTGTTAAATGATCTTCCGATATATTTTTTCCTTCTAAACACCATTATCCATCTCTTAGTCCGATTTCCAACTCCTAAACTGTGCGACTTACAACTAATTGCAGATTTTAGGTTTTAATCTAGATTAATTTTCTTTCTACCTTTTGTTTGTTTTTATTTTCGTCCTTTTACCTATGTTGCGTAATCTTAAAACTGACCGAGTAAACAGTTCTTAAATTTCTGCACAATTCGGCCACGTTCTTTGCAAACCAGCAGGATTTGAAGCACGAATATTTTTAGGTTTTTACAAATGTTTTTTTCTTACTTTTTTAGCTGAAGGACCAATATCACTGGTCTGCATTTTATTTTATTTTTGTCTGTGGTCAAAGATTTTGTAACCGTTTTCGGGTAAATAATATGTGCTGATTTTATAAATGTGGCCTATTTTTCTATATCAGGTCAAGTTTTTTTACTATCAGTATATTTTGAAAAGTTTTAGAACATCAGCTCTACAACCTAAATATTTGGTACAAATTATATTTCACAAGCTTAAAAATTAAAACTATATTTATTTAAAGTAAAAATATAATGTTATAACAATACTCTACAAAAATCATGTTTTACAGCATACGTGAGGTGCCAAGGGCGTCTTGATTACGGAGGTTTAGTCCCTGGGCCAGTAATGAAATTGACTTTATGATAAGAACACTTTTAAAAACTTTTTAGGGGGTTCCTTACAAATATTCATACCGCCATATATGGAAGCGGCGCTTGAACTCAGCCTGTCATTGTCAAATATTTCGGGCGTCGGACTGGGCGAACGCGTTACTTTTTTTGTCGGACAAGTTTACCACAACGTTTTACATGCAATTTTTAAACATTGTGCCAAAAATCGTAAGGGTTACTGTCACGAGACCCGCCTAGTCCGATACCCGAAACATGTGTTTGAGCCTTATGGCTTCATGACTGTAACCCTTAGGTGGCGTCTATAAATTACGTGAGACATTTAGGGGGGTCGGTAAATATCTGTTTAAATCTCACGATAGGGGAGGAGGGGTCTGTGAAAATATTACGTATTTTTGGACGTAGAAACAGGAGAAAATTAACGAATTTTGGGACAGGCCCTCCCAGGAAAATGCAATGCAGTTTTTTTCTCTTTAAAATTTTTGGTGACAAAATCAATTTCAGTTTGAGAAGTGGTGACTTTTTCCATTCCCATAAGTCTCACGATTATCTCAGGTACTTAATTTTTTCTATGCTGGTGTTGAATCATAAAATCTGCTCAAACGCTTCTCATTTTGCTCGATGCATTTTTTGGCGCCAGCTTGTAATCGAACTAGTGGCGATATAGACGTAAATATTTGGTATTCTTATTATCTAATTAAAAAAAAACTTAAAGCAAATGGTTGTTTTTGTTTTAGTTAATAAATGTTTTAGTATTCTTGTTTAATTGGGTTTTTGTATACATACCCATTAAAAAATAAATAAATAATAATTCAATCCATGGCCAACTATGTTTTTTTTTAATTTTCTTCTTAGATTTGCTGTTTAGAACAATGCAAAATATCGACTTTATGTATTGTTGTAATCGCCAGAGAAAAATGCAATTTTACTCAGATACAGGATGTCCCATTTAAAGAATGCAGAGTTTCGGTTATATCTCAAAAATTAAAACATTCATATTTATTTTAGGTACGCCATTGTATTCTACGTATAAAGTTATAAAACTTTTGCATTTGAAGTTTCTTTCTATCTTTATTAATGTCCTAGTAATAAGACATAATAAAAATCGAGGAATTTTGAGAATCACCCTGTATCTTCTAAACCAATCAAGTGACGGTGAATCTAATTGCGCCATTAAACTAAACACTAAAAAGGACGAAACACGTACCTTGGTTTTTGTATCTCTTACCGTTGACCCTGTACCCTATAAACCACCCTTTACATTCTATTTTCCTAAATAAAATTTAAGTTTGAAAAAGAAAAGAAAAGATTGCTTATGGTGGCTCGTCACAATGATGAATTCTTCAATCATATTGCTACCATAAAATATCCCAAAGCTTATTTGTTGCTGACTCTACAGACTTAGGTAAACGATTTGGGGAGCAGCAACCAATTTTATATTGAATTTCACCTGGAAAAATCGGGCGTAAAGCGTGATCTATTTATCATCAAAGCCTATCTCAGTCTCCCTTGACTTTTGATTCCTATTTTGTTGCTGACTCTTTACACTGTAACAAACAATATCGTGAGCAACAACAAATTTTAAAATTGATTTTATCTGAAAAAATTGTGTGTGTAAAACTAGCATAGGCAGTATTAAGTGTGTCAAAATTTATAAAAAATTGTTTTTTTGCAGCAACATATATAATTATTTTTATTCAATGTATTGCACCTTTTTAGCGTGTCTTCGTGTTAAATTAACGAAAAACTGTAACTGTCTTCTTGCGATCGGTTTGAACAACAAAATCGTTTATTTGGCAACCAAAAAGCAAACGAATTCCGTCGTTTTTTTTTAGGTTTTGCCTTTTTTTTTTAATGCCAGTTTTCCAGACCTAAAATAATTAAATACATACAGTAGTGGAAAAATGTATGGAAACTTTTAAGATTGTTCGTATAATTAAATAATAAATTTGTCAGGAACCTTTTAATGTTTGCTAAAATGTAGGAATGCCACTGAAGTACATATTATCGTGTTTAGGAATTCAAGAAGAAATTTTGTTTATGTGTTTTTTGTGATAAGGAATTTGTGGTTGGAAATAAGTATGGAAACCATTCATATTTCTTGGGTTCTAAAAATTTAGTCTTAGTTCTACAGAGCAAATATCGTGTACGGTATTAATTTATTAAATTTATCATGCCAAGGCACCGTTATTTTTCAAATGACTTTAAACAAAAAATTGTTGACTTATTTAAAATGGGAAGAAAAAATCAAAAATTGCAAAATCTCTAAATATTACTAAAAGAAAGTGCGGTAGCGAAAATAATACAAAAATATGAAAGTCGTGGTGATGTAAGAACTGCGCCGAAGTCGGGAAGACCTCGTAAAACTACTTCCCGAATTGATAAAACTATTTTAAGGATCTCAAAACTTGATCCCAGAAAAACTTCCAGTCAAATTACCACTGAAATCTCTGAGCAATTTGGTGTTAACGTGACAAGTAGAACCGTAAGAAACCGTCTACTTGATGGAGGGCTTTATGGAAGAGTCGCTGTTAAAAAGCCGCTTTTGTCCAAAAAAAATAGAAAGGCTCGAATGGAATTTGCTAGAGCTCACATTAATTGGTCTCAAGAAAAATGGAATACCGTTCTGTGGAGTGACGAAAGTAAATTTTCACTATTTGGATCTGATGGCAGACGATATATAAGAAGACCGGCTGGCGCAAGATTCAAAGCAAAGTACCAAATTCCTACTGTGAAGCATGGAGGAGGGAACATAATGGTCTGGGGATGTTTTCTCGATCTGGGACAGGACCAATCATTCAAGTGCAGGGTAAAATGGACCGATTTCAATACAAAGAGATATTGGAAAATACAATGTTACCATTTGCAGAAGAAGATATGCCATTGCGATGGATTTTTCAACAGGACAATGACCCAAAACATTCATCTAAGTTAGTAAAAGATTGGTTTGGTGAGAAAAACATAACTGTACTTGAATGGCCATCTCAATCCCCAGACTTAAATCCTATTGAACATCTTTGGGACGTCTTAGATCGCCGTATTCGAATTCATTCTAATATCAAAAATCAACAACAACTGTTTAATATTATTAAATCAGAGTGGTCCCAAATTCCTGTAGAGACACTTCAAAAATTGGTTGACTCTATGCCTAAAAGGTGCCAGGCAGTCTTAGATGCTAAAGGGTATTCTACAAAATACTAAAAAAGTGTCAATCATATGTTTGTAACATTTTTTTTATGAAATAATAAAAGTTTCCATACTTTTTTCCAACTGTTTTTGAAAATTTCTTATTATTTAAAAACAAGAATCCTAACAAAAACAATTTTCTAAAAAAATAAATAATACTACGTCAATTTATATTCTAATTATGTGTATGCGGAAATAATATTGCAGAAACAAAAAATAATCGTAATCTTAAAAAGTTTCCATACTTTTTTCCACTACTGTATATCCGTTGCATTAGGGGTGCTTGGCAGAGAGAGATAGTGGGCCAAGTGAATAAGATGCTGAGCAAATGCTAAAGCAAGTAAGTAAAAAAATAATAAAAGATTAAACATACAAAATGGCCTGAAACAAATAAAGCAAATTATGGTATTAGCTTTAGCTTAAGGGGAGTAAGGTTAACTTTTTTACATTTTGTTAAAATACGTTTTCGAAATAATGAACATTTTCAGAAAAATGTGTAAAAATTTGAAATTAATCGAAGCAAAATTAACGAAAATACGAAGGTTTAAGTAACCACCTTATCCACTACGTTAATATCGAATAGTTAAAGCTAGCTTGAGTTTAAGCGGCTTTTAGAATTGGCTTGAAAAAAGCAATATAAACGCGCTTGAAAATGACTTGAATTGTTGAAGTCAAGCCTGAAGAATAAGTAGGGTTGACTTCACTGAAGCCGATTAGAAACACGATATAAACGATTCAAGCTTGCTTAATAACTGCCTAACTTCAGATGAATGCTTCCTCGAATGTCATCGGTGTTAATTTCATATATGATTTTGACATTTTTATGAAAAATATGAGTTGAAAAACAGGTGAAAAAAATTAAAACACGCTCACACCAACAACAGCACATAAAACGGGACGAATTAAAAAGTGAGGTTTGTTTTTCAATTGATGTCTACTGTAAAGTTGGATGCAAAACTGCCGCATGCGTACGACGATGGCCTGATATGTGTGCTTGACCTCGATTTTCAATCGACTTTCAGCCACCGAAATGAACACATAGACTTGGAAATCGCTTCAAAGCCGCTTTGTTTTCAAGCCAACTTCAACTATTCGATATAAACGTAGTAATTCATGACTCTTGGAATCTAACTTTAAAACTTGTTTCCCACAACTCACGTTTTTAAAGTCAGTGACCATCATAACTTCAAAACTACTGCATCGATATATTTGAAATTTTTACCACTAATTCTTTCAATAATTTTCAAGGTAACACTGGAGAGCTTTTTGGTAATTTTCTAGTAAACCTGCGGCAACTCAGATTTTGACAAAATTTGGTATACAGGGTTTTTGGGGCGCTGATCACGAATCTGAAAGAATTTTTTGGCGGATACGTTTCGTTCTTGAGATATTCATCATCAGACTTGAAATATAAACTAATCCTATTTTTACAATATTCCCCTTCTTTTTTGCACACAATTCTTGATTTAAAGCTTAAAGTGGCACACAATATTTGATTTTCACCTTTTAAAACCCGTTTTTTACGTATTTTACATTATTTTTGCATTAAATTGCATAGCTATACTTTGAATCATTTCAATCCCAGTGTGCCATGAAGTCCTCATGTGTATGTATGGTTGCCGCATTATCAAAAGAAAAGCCACGCAATTTAATGCAAAAATAATGTAAAAACGTAGAAAACGGGGTTTTAAAATGTGAAAATCAAATATTTTGTGACACTTTAGCTTTAAATCAAGAATTGTGTGCAAAAAGAAGGGGGAATATAGTGAAAATAAGCTTAGTTCAAATTTGAACTTTGATGATGAATATCTCGAGAACGAAACGTTTCCGCCAAAAATCGTTTCAGATTCGTGATCAGCGCACCAACAAACCCCCGTATACCAAATTTCGTTTAAATCGGAGTTGCCGCAGGTTTCTAGAAAATTACCTTTTTTTTAAGTTTTTCTATATTTCTAATTTTAATAAAAACAAATAGGCTGATATTTTTCTTAAAAATTGCGTTATTTACTTTAAGGTGCTCCCAAAAAGTGAAAAATTAACTTTACCATCCCTAACTTAATCACCTGGCCCAGTATTTAAATACAGTAAAAATAAATATAATTGCTCCCTTACATTAAGACTTGAGCCAGGATGTCTAACTTTAATCTAGTAAGTCTTTAATAACGCAGTTACATTGTACGTATCACCCTGTATCGCTTCTGGGTCGCGTGTTTGACAAAACGCGGTCAGTTTTAATAAAGTAAGAGGTCTACAAGAAGTCAGTACCAGTTGTGGTACCAAGCCGCGGGCCGGTTCTCACCAGTCGCTGCTGTTGTTGTTGGTACGTCTTGCAGGCGGGCATTCTAAGAAAATAAATATATATTGAGTTTATCTTACCTCCGGGTCGTGAGTTTTTTTTTACTGAGGTTCGTTTTGTATTGAGAAAATTGTTAGATTTTGAAGTGTTTTTTAAAAACGAACTTAAAAGTGTATGTTTCTCTTGGACTTTCAGTGCATATGGATTATTGATCGAAAAAACATTATTTGTGGTCCTTATTTTTGGTAATTTAGCTGGATTAAAAAGCAAGGAATATGCTAATTACTAAAGATAGCGAAGAAGAAGGGTAAGAATCTGTAGTATATATACATATACAGTGTGTCCAAGTGTAAGGGATCCTAAGCATGGGAATCTCAGTACCTATTGGAGATACAGCTTAGGTTAAATTAGAGAAAAAGTTGTGTTTTTTTAAACCTTATTTACATGCCGTTTAAAAACTTGAAAAATTTCATGGCCTGCTGAGATATTTGGCAAAAACGAAAATTTGACTATATCGATTTTATTTTTTTCTGACTTTATTTGAAGAGATATAAAAAAACTAATAACACTTTTCATTGGCACTTTTTAGCTACTACATGATGGTATTTTTAGATTTTATACCCGACGTTTCGTTTTCAAGAAACCATCATCAACTTTATTTTTTTATATGGCTCGAAAAAAAGTACACCCTGTATCTGATCCCATTTTTTATTACAATTTCAACGATGTATCACATGTCATATTTTAATTTTTAGTTAAAAGAAAAATTGCATTTTTCTATTTTTTAAAGTTATTTTTAAGTAGGCCTTGCAAACAAATACTTGGACGTTAATACCTGTTACCGTATCTGCAACATAATTAATTATCATTATAAAATAGTATTTGTCGTTATTACCCTGTTTGTCAAGTTGTTGTTTTTAGAGCAATTGTTCTTATTGTTACTGTTGTCTTTATACGCAATACGCATTACTAGGCTCAACAAAATCCGTGTGTTAAGAAAATATCGAAACATCAAGAACGTTTTGGGTTTAATATGTGGTGTGGAATTTTAGGAACTAAAATACCAGGTCCATGTATTTACCATAATTCATTAACTGCAGAAATGATACCTTTATTTATTTTTGCAGCACAAAATGTAGCATGTTAGCATGTCAAACTTCTCTCGTCATGGCTATAATGGCCATGCCTGCATATTCCACTGTAACAATACAGATAGGATGTTGGCTATACGCTCAACAAACAATAATAGAGACAACAGTAATAATAAGAACAATTGCTACTCAGCTCATCAACATCCGGACAAGCTAGGGTAGTAACGACAAATACTATTTATAATGATATTAAATTATGTTACAGATACGGTAAACAGGTAGTAACGTCCAAGCATTTGTTTGCCAAGGCCTACTTAAAAATAACTTTAAAGAGAAAAGAGGAAATGCAATATTTCTTTTTAACTCAAAGTTAAAAATATGACATGTGATACATCACGTTGAATTTGTAATAAAAAAATGGGATCAGATACGGAGTGTTCTATTTTTTTCAAGAGCCATATAAAAAATAAAGTTGATGATGGTTTCTTGAAAACGAAACGTCGAGTATAAAATCTAAAATGCCATCATGTAGTAGCTAAAAAGATGCCAATGAAAAAGTGTTATTAGTTTTTTTATATCTCTTCAAACAAAGTCAGAAAAAAATAAAATCGATATATAGTCAAAATTTTCTGTTTTTACCAATATCTTGGCGGAGCCACGAAAAATTTTCGAGTTTCACAAACAGCAGGGTGTCCCATTTTGGTTGTCCCTTATGGGAAACTTGGAAACCATAAGAGATATTAAAAATCTGATACCCCATCCTCGAGCTCTTTTTGGAGAAAACATTTATGGTAAAAACAGATCATCGCTATCGCGAAGCGTTTCAGAGATACAGGGTGATTCTCGATTTTTCACTTTTTGAAAAGGCCCTGTAGCTTTGTTGTTATTACAGATACGAGAAAACTAATTGCACATTATAAAGACACTTTTTTCCGTAGAATCCAGTGGCGTAGCCAAAAAATTTTGAGCTGTCATTTTTGACATATGACCCAAACATGTTTTTTTTAATAGGGACACCCTATAAATGATTAGGTAATTAAATTGCTTGTTTTTTTCTGATTAAAATAATATATCATAGTAGGTGGTTTAATACATTTTTTACGTCAAATATTGGAAAAATTATGATTTTAAAGACGCATTTTTTATTTTAAAATTCAAAAATTTCCTACCACTTTATTTATAAATATATAAGTATGAAATTTTGGTAAATAATATATATGATGTAGAAGATTATTAATACGCATAATAAAATGATACACGGTGTCTCAAAAAATTAAAATAATTTTTTTATTTTAAAATTTAAAAATTTCCTACAATTTTATTTATGAAAATAAAGGGATGAAATTTTGGTATTTGATAAATGTGATGGTGAAAAATATTATTATATATAAAAAATGATACAGGATGTCTCAAAAAATTAAAATGATTTTTTTTATTTTTAAATTTAAAAATTTTCTACAATTTTATTTATGAATATATAAGGATCAAATTATGGTGGATAATATATATGATAAGGAAGAATATTATTATTTATATATAAATGATACAGTGTGTCCCAAAAATTAAAAATAAGTATTTTTATGTTTAAATTTAAAAAATCATAGCGTCCTTATTTATGAATTTGAAGCAAAAAAATTTTGGTAATGTATTAGTATGATAATGTTGTATAAAAAATAAAAATCAAAGTTATACAGGGTGTGTCAAAAAATTTTCGATTTTTTTTTTGTTTTTTTTTGCTCTATTGGTAAAGTTGACATGGAGAATTCATAAAAAATAAAAAAATAAAAAATCAAAAATTAAAAAAAACTTGATAAATTTTTAAGTTTAATTAATATAACTTGTTTATTATTGTTGTTGTAAACTAATTTTTGTTTTTTTCTACGGAAATGTCTCCAGAGCTAAGGGATGACAGATTCCTTTTAAAACAAAAATATTAAACAATTTAAAAAACAGATAGAAGCCGCAATGCGTCTTTAAAATCATAATTTTTCCAATATTTGACGTAAAAAATTTATTAAACCACCTACTATGATATATTATTTTAATCAGAAAAAAACAAGCAATTTAATTACCTAATCATTTATAGGGTGTCCCTAATAAAAAAAAACATGTTTGGGTCATATGTCAAAAATGACAGCTCAAAAAATTTTTGGCTACGCCACTGGATTCTACGGAAAAAAGTGTCTTTATAATGTGCAATTAGTTTTCTCGTATCTGTAATAACAACAAAGCTACAGGGCCTTTTCAAAAAGTGAAAAAATCGAGAATCACCCTGTATCTCTGAAACGCTTCGCGATAGCGATGATCTGTTTTTACCATAAATGTTTTCTCCAAAAAGAGCTCGAGGATGGGGTATCAGATTTTTAATATCTCTTATGGTTTCCAAGTTTCCCATAAGGGAAGGTTGTTAATTTAAGGAAAGGACAGGGTGTTTTAGAATGTTTTTAAATTAAAGGACATATTTGACTATTTAAAATATAAACAAAAGTTCATATAAACATGTGTCCGCAAATTCCTTGTTTTAAAGATACAGGGTGTTAAACATGGATTTTTTAAATATCTTAAATATTCTTTACCCAATTTTGTTTTAATATATTTATTTCATTAAGGGGTAATTTATTACTAACCTAATTACATTTAATAAGTCCAGTGGCGTCTCGAGGGGCAAAGGAAGGAATATTTAGGAACAAAATGGTACGCATTTGACTGTGTAAATGTGAACGAAAGAAAATGTTTTAAAAAGTCGTGCTCCTAAGCAAATAAAAATATAGCTTTTATGTCTCTTTTATTTTTTTGTATCTTGTTTAGTTTAAGAGAAAAAATAAATAAATCCGCTTAATTGAATATTGTTAAACTATAAAAAAAAGCATTGCGAAACTTTTTTTTTAAATTAGATTTTATAATTTGTTATAAGCAATTATGTAGCAACAACAATAAATACTTATTTAAATAAGGTTTATATCCAGTCTAACAATTTTTAGTAAAACAAGTGTTTTTGAAGTTTTTGAGAAGTTTAACACCCTGTATTTTGAGAACGAAAAATTTGTGGACCTATGTTTATATGAACTTTCCTTTATATTTTTTAATGTAGAATCGGCAGGTTTTGCAGACGTGTTACAGAAACAGCTTAAGTGCATTATATTGATATTTGATTTTTTAGCTACTGCACATGCACAAAATATATAATATAATTAAAAAAGCTGAATGACACTGGTTTCATTTTAAAACATACTCAGTATTAAAAATAAAAACAGAAATCTTATAAATTATAATTATGTGACGAGACTGTAATTTCATGATTATTAACACGCTTTTATTAACTTGGGTTGTAACTATCTATCCATCTGGCTATGAATGTAACGGAATCTTTGAGCCTAATTTTAACCAACTTCCAGCTATTCGATTTCTTTGAAACTTTGCACACGTATTAAGGACCCATGACAATGCAATAATCTGCAAACAGTATCCCGTTATCCTGCTTTGTATCGCCAGGAAAAAAAATTCCATTATATTATTATAACCACTGCCTTGATACCACCAAGTGGAATCATCTGTCACCTGTACGTCCCAGATGGTACGCAACCACCGGCCATTTCAAGAGTTCGATCTGAATCGATTTTACTCAAATTTTATATTAGGTTATTTTCAAAAGTCCATCATAAAAACTTTGCTACTCTTGACAAAATGGCGAAAAAATTTTTAGTGGGTTGCCATCTGTTGGCAACATTCCAAACTTTATACATACATAAATGCATATCGAACTAAAAAATGAAAAATAAATAATAGTTTAAAAAACTAAAAAAACACGCTTTTATATGCAACCGAACTAAAAATTAGAAAATAATTTTTCATTAAAAAAATATTGTCACTTCATAGTAAAAGCGTGGGGTGCATTTTACTATTTTTTCATAACTTTTCCATCATAGATATTGGCAAATATAATAATTATAACATTTAATATATTAAGCACCCCACGCTTTTTACTATGAAGTGACAATATTTTTTTTAATGAAAAATTATTTTCTAATTTTTAGTTCGGTTGCATATAAAAGCGTGTTTTTTAGTTTTTAAACTATTAATTCATTATTTTTATTTTAAAAATCGGTTTTTCTAATTATTTTACACCTTTTTAACACGCTTTTATTAGCTTGGGTTGTATCTATCTATCTATCTATCTATGTAACGGAATCTTTGAGCCTAATTTTTACCAACTTCCAGCGATTCAATTTCTTTGAAACTTTGCACACGTATCAAGGACCGATGACAATGCAATAATTTAAAAACAGTATCCCGTTATCCTGATTAGGACCGCCAGGATAAATAAATTCCTTTACAGATCCTCTGAAAGAGTAAGCGAGCTAGAGCTAGGCGAGTGATCTGCGCATGCGTGCAGTTTCATTCTTACTCGTCAATCGAGGCACTCGACACAGCGCAAGGCCGACAGACTTTGTTCCGCACAAACTTGTTCGGAGTAGTCGCATGCTCAACTCGCTCATTCCTTATACATACGGCGGGAGTAACAGTGAGTCTAATATATGGTAATTGCTGTTTATAGCCGATAAAGAAGGAATTCAAAAACTAATTGATATATCGAACTAAAAATGAAAAATAAATAATAGTTTAAAAAACTAAAAAAACACGCTTTTATATGCAACCGAACTAAAAATTAGAAAATATTTTTCATTACAAAGAGTTTGTCACTTCAGAATAAAAGCGTGGGGTGCTTAATATATTAAATGTTATAATTATTCTATTTGCAAATATCTATGAGGGAAAAGTTATGAAAAAATAGTAAAATGCACCCACGCTTTTATTCTGAAGTGACAAACTCTTTGTAATGAAAAATTATTTTCTAATTTTTAGTTCGGTTGCATATAAAAGCGTGTTTTTAGTTTTTAAACTACTATTTATTTAAATTGAAGTACAAAGCTTCACTTTTAACCTTTCAATCGCTGTTGCCGTCACTGTACCATGTATACTGTAAGTATACACATGGTTACCTCGTTTGAGGGTGAGGCTTTGCAAGGAAAAAAGGGGTAAAAGGGGTTTTACTAAAAAGTTTCAACCTCATTTTACTTTGCTTATTCAGATTAATTATAAGGTACTTCCCAGACCTGATTGATGTACTTGCTAGGTTGACATTATCTGTTGATCATTTTAATCTAATCCACAGTATTAATATTCACCACCATATTATGATGTTATCACAAGTTGCTGATTGTTCCACGTCGTATTCTAATGGAGCACATCCTGTTCTGCAAATACTCAGTTTTATCTTCCATATACTCATTTTTAATGGATAATTCCGCGTTTGAGGAAAACAAATCGCCGATTCGTAAAATTTAGTAATTAATCCTAATAAAATGCGGATAAGTAAAACCGAATCGGCATACATTTAAATCAAGACCGTTATTAAATTAATAAGAATACAAATAATGCAAATAATTCCTTCACACGGTGGCCTAAATTTCTGTTCGCGCATCAAAGAATAACTGAAGAATTCTGACGGCTATGAATGCGGATTAAAAGAGATATTGATGATTTTATATTGATAAATTTAAATGAATTTCTTAAATAAAGGTCGCTTTAAGAACTTAAGAGATGTTTTTTTTTTAAACTGGAAAATTAAATATATTTTTTTGTACCTCTTTAAAGGGATTTTCCATGTTTTGTGCTGCATTTTACCATAAACACAACAAAAGTTCCGGAATAGTCTTAAGGCATTTTGTGTCCTCGTTTTGTTTTCATAAGTGTCAATTGATTTAATCTCGAGTTCAATCTTCATAATGCCTAGTCCTCATGTACGGTAAAATATTGCGGAACCTTGGAAGTCCGGAATCACGTGACTACCATATCGAAATTTTATTGGGCTTTTGGCAGCCATGATGAAACTGACTGATTCGTGACAGTTCTGGAAAAAGTTGGAAATTTAATGGGTTAAAAATGCATTGAAATTATGTGGAAAAAAAATTGAAGACTGTAATAAGTCGACTACCACAAAATATGCAGTCCGATATTTTTGAAGAAATGGATCGGAAGCTTATGCTCTACTTCCCAAATTTAAAACCGAGATATAGCGTTGGCGTTATAGATAGCGCGCCTCATATCACTCAGAGTACTTTATAAAATTCCAGATAATTCCTCTACAAAACGGGAAATTTAGTTGTTTTTAATTGTTAAAAATGATTTATATTTTTGAAAGAACACTATACAAAAAATACTTGTGGAGTTCTTAAAGAGTTAAGAAATGGAACATTTTTGTTGATCAAACAGCTAAACAAAATGGGCATATAGTTTTAAAGGGTACCTCACTTACTTTTGCGTTCTCGCCCCGGTGGCAACATAATATGAGGCTAATTAAAAAAGAGTTCGTCGCGCATATTTTCAAAATTTGACAAAGAAGTTGTTGACCCTAATTAAACAAAAAATGTTTAAAACATTTCAAAATTTAACTGGAAAATCTTTAATAAAAAATCATAAAGTGCGAGAACGAATACCGATAATAGGGCCAAATTGTGTTGAATGGGGGGGGATCAGTTTATAATTAATTTTGAAGACGATTATGACAACGAGGAGACTTAATGAATCTTTAGAAGAATAGACTGATAGTGACCCTAAAGACTTGTTCGGTAAAAAGTTTTTAAATTACTTTTAATCAGTGATTTTAATATTATTTTAAATCTTGATTTACTATACTTATCATATTTTGTTTGTAATCTTCAAATTATATATGTTTCTTAGTTTTGTTAATATTATTAGTTTAATAAATAGCCTTATTCACATTTATAATCTAAATTTATGTTTCTTTGCCTCTATAGACTAAGGGTACATCGTTATACTGAATCCGATTCAACCGATCGGATAAAACTTAATCCGGCAAAAAATAGCGATATACACTTTTAAGATTGAGTAAGGGATTGGATTAAACACCATAAGTCAATCTTGTTTTCCAAGCCATTCGAATTGACTTCAGTCCGATCGGACGTTATATTTGTAATATATTCACGGTTTTGGAAAAGGTTTGAAAAATATGACAGTTAAGTAAAACAGCTGATTAGTGTAGTAGTGGTGTAGAACGAAGGAGTGGGAAATAAAATAAACTTAAGTATTTGCTAAATTTTGTGATAGTGTTTCTTTAGTGGTTAGTTATTTTGTCCTATTTTCTAAAATTAAATAAAATTAATTAAAATCTTCCACAAAAGTAAGGTTGGAAGTTTATTTTTATTTGTTTGCTTTCTTTGTCGTTGTATATATTTTTCTTTGTCAAATTTAAAAGACTTTAGATCCGGATTATCCGCATCCGATAAATTCTAGGACGAAGGGCACAGTATTAGGTTCAATGCGATCCGTCCAATCGGATTCGATTTTTATGGTTCATAAGCCAGCAACATATTTTCATGGGCAATTTCCTCTCAGTCCATAACTCGAAAATGCTTAAGTAGAGCTGTACATTCATCGTAGTGAGCGTCAGCTGCCGCGCCGATGGTGGGTTGAGCAGTAGTAACCGCTTACGCACGTAAAAAAATATATATCTTTATTCATTTTTCCCGATAAAATTAATCAAATTATAGTTGGCTTAATATTTTTAAGAAAAAAAAGAATAGTCAGTTAATTATACAGTGGTTTCATTAGATGATGGTCTATGTATAACTGGTAATAAATAAAGAAGTCAGCTGGCTATATCTTGGTGGAATACTTGTCAGCTGTTGCCCTGAATTGGGTATTGATTATGTACTTTAAAAAGGAACTGCAATATTAAAGGGTTTTGATTTTTATTCTTATGGATACTTATATAGAGTTTATAAAAAATATAATTTTTTAAAAAGGGTGATTCAAAAAGATATAATTAAGAAAATGTAAAAATGGAAAAAATGATATTTTAACGTTATTAATCAATCTACAGTTTTATAAAATAATATGGAATATAGTTACTTGGATGACTATTAAAAAAATATATAAAATAATTATACAAGGTAAGGTATAAAAAGATTGTAACTTTAAAATTTTAAGTTTTTAAGTAGTATTTACCAAAAGATGTATAAGGACATACACTTTTATAAAATATTTATTTTTAGTATACAGGGTTTCTCAAAAAATTATTATGATTTTTCTATATAAAAAATTCTTACGTCTTTGTTTATCATTAGAATTGAATTAAATTTTACTATAAGACATTGGCATGAATGAAGAATATAAAAACATATAATTTAATTTTACAGGGCGTTTAAAAAATTATTATATATTTTTTTAATTCATTAAAGATAATAAATTTCCAATTTATTATGTAATAAAGATATTTTAATAAAATATTAATTAAAATACACAATATTTAAAACTATGAAAAAAATGTTTAAAAATTATTTTCGTATACACTTTTTTATATTCCCCGTAATAACTGAGTTGCTAATAAGCTATAATGTTTTCAAAAAAAAAACAAAACGTAATTTAAACTAAGCATTAAAAACTACAATTCTTTCTCCCATTTAACCATCTCAGTAGATGCAGCCGTTTCTGATATTTTTACTAAACATTGAAAAAAACTCAGCCCATAGGTTTCATTGGGCCCATTGGAAATATTGTTAAATAACTTAATCCCGAATGAAAATTTGTATCCTGATTGTGGACATGATCCTGTAAGTAAAAAAAAGTTAGCTGGCAGTATGCTGTGGGAAAACTGGTCAGCTGATAAATTTAAAATTTAAATGGGCAATTGATTCTTCCTATGGGCTCCTACGTTACACCTTCTAGGCCATTTATTATATATAAAAAAAGAAGGTAAAAAGGAACTACAACGTTAAAGGGATTTTATTGTTTCATATAGGAGGCGTCCTCTCAAATGTTTTAAAAATATCAAAATTAGTATAAAAGTTATTATAAAAAACAGAATTAAAAAAAATAACACCCAGTAGTTCAAAAACTAGGACGTTTAGGAAATGTTCATATAAAGTTTTAAATTAAAAAAATTATTTATTTTTATATACTATTTCTTTTTAAACATTTTTACAGTTTTTTTGATAGTGTGTATTCCTCTATTTTGTTAATTTATATTTATAAAAAAATATCTTTAATATCACTAATAAATTTAAAAAATAATAAGCGAATTTAAAAAAAATATATAAACATTTTAAATAGAGTGTATATTTAATTTATATTTTATAAAAATATCTTTAATACATAATAAATATCTTATAGTAAAATTTTATTCAATTCTAATAATAAACAAAGACGTAACAAATTTTTATATAAAAATCATATTAACTTTTTGAGACACCCTGTATACTAAAAATAAATATTTTATAAAAGTATATGTCCTTATCCATCTTTTGTTTAATACTAATTTTGAAAAGTTCATAAATAAAGTCACAATATCAATTTCAAATTTAAAATTTTAAAGTTACATACAATTTTTTGACTTAACCTTGTATATTTATTTTATATATTTTTTTAAATGTCATTCAAGTAACTATATTTCATATTTTTTTCAAAACTGTGGATTGATTAATAACGTTAAAATATCATTTTTTCATTTACATTTTACTTATTTAACTCTTTTGAGTCACCATAAAAAATAATATTTTTTGTTTAAAAACTCTGTACAAGTATACATAGGAATAAAAAATAAAACCCCTTTACCATTGCAGTTCCTTTTAAAAGTACATAATCAATAGCCAAATTAGGGCACCAGCTTACAAGTATTCCACCAAGATATAGCCAGCTGACTTCTATATTTATTACCTACCAGTAATACATAGACCTATCATCTAATGAATTTTTCAGTTCAGAGAAAGTCACTGAAAACACTTTTTTTTCATGTTTGTGTGACCAGCTGACGTATAATCACCACTGTATAATCAGCCGACTATTTTTTTCTTAAAAAAATTAAGCTAACTATAATTTGATAAATTTTTAATCGGGAAGAAATGACTAAAAATATATATTTTTTTACGTGCGTAAGCGGTTACTACTGCTCAACCCACCGTCGGCGCCGCAGCTGACGCTCACTACGATACATGTACAACTCTACTGAAGCATTATACGAATTATTAGAGACATTTTGCACCCCTTATTTTGCAATTCCGTTGTTGTTAACGTTATTCTGAGACTGCGCAGTAACGCAAACATGATCCGTTATCGTTATTAACCATACCGGACTCCTTTAATTACGGATGAATACCGAAGAGCTTATCGTTATCGTTATTGTTAAACTGCGTGGCTGCCGAATTGTAGAAATTTTATTATCAATTATTTAAAAGGTTAAAATTTTTATGCCGTATTAATTAAAATATCATTTATACATAGGCTCTAATTGGCGAAAAATTTATAGCAGTAGTAAAAATCAAATAGTGTTAAGAAATTAAAACGGACTTGCACTTTTACGGATATTCTAAATCAGTAATTAATTTAGATGTTACAATCTGGCACACTTGCTTTTTGTTCTACTACCAAACCTAGCCTTACTTTTTGGGTTTTGCTTATACTGTATTGTTTGCATCTACTTTAAAAAACGAAATCAACAGAAGTGTTTGCATATATTTAAATATCAATTTATATCTTATGAAGAATAAAAGTAAATACGGATTTTTCGTTAATTTTAAAATGGGTGAACCACAGGCAAAAATAAGGTTATGTGTCGAAAGCGCAGACGCGAGATAAATTTCTTAAAAGAGGCTGCAAAATCTCTGTCTAAAACTGCTGCCGTAATCGTTATGTTTAATAACGATAACCATAGAGGTCAAAAAACGTCTGTTATTTTAAGAGGTGCAAAATGTCTCTATTGATTGAGAGGAAATAACTGACCAAATTTACGCCTGGCTAACGGTCTATTACGATGTACCCTTAGTCATAGACAAGCGACTTTTTGAAAATAGCGCCAATCTGCAGTTCCGGATTTACGCAATTTTTGTTCACATGAGGACTAGGCATAACGCTTTTTAATATAGAAACTAAAATGGACTATTTTTAAAATTCTAAATGAGATTGGACTTTAACACGGCACGTTTTTAAAATAATATTTTTACTTGTATTTATTTTTAACTGTGTTTTTACAATAAACCTTAAGTAGATTTGTCCTAGTATCTCCGATAATTTTGCTTAAAGAAAAAATAAATAAATAAATGAAACAAATATCCATATGCGCTTTAGTTTTAGTACCTACAAAAAAATATACATATATAAAATTTACCTAAAAAATAAAACTTAAGAGTAAAGTACCTGTATTTTTGTTAATAACCAAAATTGTTATAAAGAAAACATGTTTAAAATTAAAATAGTAATATTAATAATAATAATAATAAAATATGCAATTTTATTAACAAAAAAAAATTCTGTGATAATAATAAAAATTTACATTTGTACATTAGTGCAATACCCAGTGGCGTAGCTACTATGTGGCTACATGGGACATAGCCCCGGGGCCCCCATGCCCAGGGGGCCATTAAAGTTGGGAGAGGAACCCGGGCTTAGTAGTGAAAATAAAATGTGTAAATGCAGGTAAAAAAGGTGGTTCTTTTTTGCTATTAAAATATTTTGGGGTGGTCAGTATATAAAAATGTGTAAATAAAGACGTTTTTGAGATAAGGACCTTTTTTTGCTCCTTACATGTCTTTACAATTTTTTTCCTCCTTCTCGACATTTGCAATTTTTTCTCTCCCTTGGATGTCATCCCGCCGACACCTATGATTAGAACCCTAATTAAGTTTTTTGTCCCGGGGCTCCTGCTGACCTAGCTACGCCACTGGTAATACTAGGCGTGTTCGGGATACGCACTCTTTGCCCACCTTCCTCCCCCCTCCAAATAAAGTAATTTTTAATTCTTAATATATTTTTATTTACCAATTTCCGATATTAGCAAAATTCAGGTACTCTACCTCGTAGATCACTGACAAATTTATTATTTGATTGTTGCTTTGACCTTTTGGACCACGAAGAAATTTTTTTTCTTTGAATTATTAATAAAAAAAAGTTTCCCATATGACGCCAACTGACGTAGACACACTGTATACTTTTTTTGATTTAAACTTTCTAGTTAGGAGGCACCAAAAGGAGCAAACAAAAGTTAAAAAGGTTTATTTATTAGAAATATTTAAATAAATATCTTTATTCTAGAGAAAACAAAAAAAATATCTTTTTTAATTAATTTAATTGTCTCGGAAAATTTATTATTAAAAAAATATATATAACTGGCTTTTGCAATAATAATAACAACATGCGAGGTTAAACAAATTTCGTGCTATACGCGCTGCAATCGTTAGATAGTTATATGTAAGAAAAATAAATGTTATTGACAACAGGCCAATAACTAACGTTTGGTTTAAGGTTTATTGACCCATGTTTAACTGCTTAAGTAAAATAACTTTTGATTATACAGGGTGCCCCTAAAGGTCTGTATAAAATGCTACTACAAACAATGGCGCACCTAGAGGTAGCGGAGCCCGGGCCGGAAAGGAAAGTTGGGGCCCTTTATTAGTAAAATTTTTGTTTTGTGTAAAAAAAAATCCGACAAGCAAAAAAGTCCTCATTTGTTAAATGAGGCCCCTCTTACAACATAATATCGTATACTTTGATAAGGTCGCCTTTTCCCCTTTTCAAATTTTGATCAAAAAAAGAAAAAAAGGTCCTCATCTTTTAATGGAGCTCCTTCTAACTTGACATAATATAAAACAAGATTATAGCCCTCATTTTTGTACTTTTATATGAGGACCTTCATTTGGGAGCCCCCTCTAACTGGAGGCCAGGGGCAGACCCCTGCTCCCCCTCGGTACCCTAGTGACTACAAATCTCTTGGACCAAAGTACGACCATCTAACCCAATTTACCTTAGTCAACAAATTGATCGTTCGCAAGGTGTCAAAGTTTTTATTTTATTTCAGTTATTATTTAAAATTTTATTTATTATAAAACATGTTTTAACAAAATATAGTAGTAAAAGGGTGGAGAATCAAAATATACTATTTTTTTATAGTAAAATGTAGTTGGAGCCACCTGCACTTCTTGCTTACTTTCAAAGTCATAATTTTTTTGCCCCGGTATATTATTATTTTAATAAAAAATATTTATTCTTCCATATTTTTGGCATAAAAGCATACTTAATAAATATCGCTATGAGCAACCGTTTTTGAGATATTTTAGAAATACACATTTTATATCATACAAAAGTTTGGCCATTGCATTCAATCTAGCTTTATCTGTCTGTACAAAATGCTACCCCAAATTCTTTGGGCCAAAATACAACGATCCAATGCAATTTACCTTAGTCGAAAAGTTGCTGGTTTGCAAAATACAAGGTGTCAAATTTTCCATTTATTTTTTGTCTTGAGCACCCTGTATCTCGCAAACGATAAACTTTTCAAGTAAGGCACAGATTGGTTTTAAATCGTTGTATTTTCGTATAAGGAAAATGTAGTACCAATTTGTACAGACCTTTTAAATAAACCCGGCTGGCCTAAATAAAGCGTAAAGATATGCGATGGAAATTTTTATATTATATATATATATATATATATATATATATATATATATATATATATATATATATATATATATATATATATAGTATATAGAAAAGCAGGACGTTTTCTCTTAACTGTCTTTAAAGGAGTAGAATATTTTGTATTATTATACACCAAGACAGTAGGAATTTTTCCTTTGCTTTAACATACATAGCCACCCCACTACAATTGATGCTCGTATTTACTGAATGCGATTTCAATAGGGCATTAACGGCAGGATTTAATATCCTACCGCTGGACAACGAAACTTGTCTAATAAGTGGACGCTGGTTTTCTATGCTATTCACCACGACTCGATATAGCCTCACTGAGGAATTCCTGTAAGTCAGGCGAAGTCATTGGTGGATAGCATAGAAAAGCAGGACGTTTTCTTTTAACTGCTCTAAAGGGAGTAGAATGCTTTGTAATATATATATATATATATATATATATATATATATATATATATATATATATATATATATATATATATATATATATATATATATATATATATATATATATTATATCAACAACAACATATATATATTTGTCAAGTATACCTTTTGGTGCAAAAATACAGGAGAATAAAAATTATCTACTATAATCGTAACATACAATGGCAAAAACATAATGACACTTTGAACAAAGCATAGGACTGCAGGTGGTTTCCTCTACATTTAACATCAAAAATATGAGAAGCTTTCGATTCCTTACTTTAAAAATACCCTTATGCTGAATTCTGTAAAAATGCAATAATAAAATATATATTTAAAAAGAACTTAAATAAAATAAAAACTTTGACACTCTGTATCATGCGAACAATTAACTTTTCAACTAAGGTAAATTGCGTTAGATTGTTGTATTTTGATTCAAAGAGTTTATGTTAGCATTTTGTACAGACCTTTTGTAGACACCCTGTAGAATAGTCCAGTGCAAATCCTATTAAAATTTCTATGTAATCTGTATGGAACAATTCTTTAAATTTTGTGTTTACTCTTGCTAATTTTAAACTACATTTTGCTAAATCAAGTTTAATCGTATATTGTTACTTTGTTTACGTACCGGGTGTTTCTCCCAGATTGTTCCCTCTACAACTTTTTACCTTTATAAATTTTAAAGACTTAAAGTTTGCTACTTATTATTATTAAAAAAACTAATAAAATTAGAAATTATTTTAAGTAAAATTCGTTTTAATGAAAATTTAATGTAAATAATTATGTGCTAGACTTCGTTAACGATATAATCAAGAAGTTTGGAAAAATATACAATTTTATAATAGCTTAACATAATTCTTATTTCTTATTTTATACAATATTTTAAAAGATAGTAGCTACTATTAGATTTCCTTTATTCTAATAATTAAAATTCATATACAATTAAAAGCCTATATTTTTAAATTGTTTTAGACAAATTATTTAAAAAACTGTCAAAATCTATATATATTTTGTGAGGTATTTTGTATTTTTGTACAGTTTTAGAACAAATAAATTATTATTATTATTATTATTATTATAAAATTATGTATGTTTTAAAATAAATATGGATATTCTGTCTAATAACAAACTTTTTTAGACACTGGCTAAACGACCGCCGGCGGTTTTGCCTGTATTTTAAGAAAAAGCCGCCGTCTGGCGGTTTTTTATATCTACCTATATGAAAACCGCCGAAACTTATATTTAATTTGTTATTACCGGCGGTTTTCACTTATTTTATCAATAAAAACCGCTGTCCGGCGGTTTTCTTATAAAAACTATTGAAATATTTATATATAGCTATGTCTGTTTACTAAGCCATTATTGTCGAATGTAGATTTGCCTGAAAAAGCACAAATTTAAGAGATTTTGTATTATCTGCCACTATTTCCAAAATCCACAGACAAAATTTAATTAGTTGCTTATAATGCTACTTAGAATAATACTTATTTCAGCTAAATGTGGTAATAATAAAACTTGTGTTTTTAAACAATCCTACTTTAATCAATTATGATGTCATTCTGTGACCTAAAACTTATTATTTTCCATTATCCATAATCCATTTTTCAAATTTTTAAAAGAATCTAGGTAATTAGATGGGCTGGAATAATTTTTAGGATTAACTCTAGACTAATGTAAATAATTTTTTCACATGCTTCCAGTATTATATCATCTTGTTGTTGTAAAAGAATGAAAACCCTTCATTTAAAGTCACTGAAATTTCTTTTATACTGACTAAAATACTAGTAATGGAGAAATGGTCGTTATTTCTTTAAGAAAAATATTAATAGCTGCTATATCACAGCCAACCTTAATTTAAATTAACATTTGGACTAACAATCTGGAAAAACGGAATTTACTAAAAAGCACAAAAGATATAGGCAACCTATACATCATTAAAAAGAGTATTTTATTTGTCATCATGTGGTGTAAAAAACCCAGGGAGTTTCATTTAGAAAGGGAGAGATATTGCTATTTGATTTCCTAAAAAATTAAAATCATTTTTTGATCACCCTGTATAATATTTGATCTTGATATGACCTACGTATGATAGGGCAGACTTTTCCTATTTTTTTAACAAGTTTTAAGTTCAAGGTCTTTAAAGTGTTAAAATAAAATTAATTTATATGCACCTCTGCCATTAAAAAAATAAATATCACAAGAATGAATAAAATGAGACACTTGGTACTATTTACACACATGAGTTATGTTTTTATGTAGAATCTAAAACAGTCATAAAATATGGCTTCATTTAAAAAATATAATTTTAATACGTCACACTGTTTTGAGACACCCTGTACAGCCTTAAGAATTTTATACTGTGGCCTTATCCGACCTCTATATGTTTTTTCTATTCACTTTATTTAAAAACCCTATGGTTATCCAGCACAGACCGTGTTGAATATGGTGGGCCACCCTGTATTAGTTCATAAAATATTTTGTGGTCATTCAGTATAATATGGCCTCCCTCGAATCCAAGTTTTCGGTACTCTAAAAGGCTGAGCTTGGGATAATTAAATCTGAATACTAATAAACATTTTTGTCCTTGCGATTTGGACCCATTGATGGTTAAGTCTGTTTATTTACTGTTAAAATAAGGTAAAATGATGTGTAAACTCGGTTTACACTTGAGAATGGACAGAGATAGTTTTGCCCAAAACGTTGTGTCAATAAAATAAAATAAAATGAAAGTCCGAAATTCTTGTTTTACTATGCCTTGAAACTTTTGAAAAGTCGGTAATGTTAACATTACCTACATGATTGTAAATAAACATTTAAGGTGTAAAAACAGCTTAAAAGATTACTCGTAGTTTTATTCTTCACCAGGTAGACACACTTTTAATAATCTAGGATCAATTTACAGGTGTGTGTGTATGTGTGTGTGCTGGCCCATGGCGTGCGTGCGGTGTGGTTTTTAATATTTGACCGCGTCTCCTCCCAAGCCGATACCATTTACGGCCGAAGAATGTTACCAAGCCAGTTCTTCCTTTATTAAATCCATCTAAATTAGAATTTTAATGTTCTGCTTAAATAATACGTATTAGATAAGCCTGTTTGTTATGACCACATTGACCACTTTATGTTTATCTACATTTTCATTGTCGCAGACGGTTTGGTGCGTTTATTTATATTTAAAATAATTCTCTTTTATCTTTATTTGGTTTTAGAAGTCGAGGATTGAAGTTGAGGTTCTAGTTTCACGATGGGGTATGATTTAAAATATGTCGTGTTAGTAGATCACCACGTCACCACAATATTTGCATGATATTAATCACGTTCGGCTTTAGCAACACTTTTTAGAGCACTAACAGAAACTTGCTTAAACTTACAAACATTAACAGAGTATCCCAAAATAAAAGGCATCCTGAAATGTTATGATAATAGGGATGGAAAATGACGCTCTTTGCTGGTATATGTTATCATTATTTATTCTTACTATATGGTTTTTAATATTAATAACGCCTTCCGGATAAATTATCGTGAATAAAATGTCTGTCTTGTCATATTCCGTGTACAACATAATGCGGTAGGGTAGGGCGGGGCTAGTTGAGCCATTTTTCACTTGATCGGTTATAGCTCCTCAAAAATAAGACTTAATGGCTTATAACGCATACTGATGGATTAGCAATTTATTCCTTATTAATAGTGTCCATAGTAGTTTCTTTCTAATAAGTGGAATTTAGGAGCTACATCTATTTTAATGTAGATAGTCCAGTTTGCCCAACGTACCCCATAGGTGGGGTAAGTTGAGCAAGGGTATGGGGCAAGTGGAGCACTTAGAAAGTATAGTCAAATCATGGCTTGAATGTTAGATACGTTTACAAAAAAATACATTTTGACAATTTGCTTTTTTATATTTATAATCTTATAGTGACAAAACAACAAATCTTAATAATAAAACAGCAACGTACCTAGCTTAGCTTAACTATTGGCTTTAATATCTATCAATTCATCTTCGTTTTTAAACTTTTTAAGTAGTTTTATTTTGCTTCTCTTGTAATGCCTTCTGTATCTGTTAAAATTGCAGCTTTTCTTGGACCACCCTTTGGGTATGGTCGAACTATTTCCAGAGAAAATTTATAAGTTAGATAGGTCAGCTCGTTTTCTTTGTTGCTTGTATAAAGTTCGGGTTGCAGCCTCTTTTAAATCTTGAGACTTAAGAGTTTTACTGTTATAAGTCCCTATCCAAAAAAATTAATAAAAAAAATTATATACTTAATACCGTGGGGTTAGTTGGGCAACTGTAGCTCAACTAACCCCAACCTGAAATTTTAAAGAAAAGTGAATTTATTAAAAAACCGGTAAGAATTGTATTCAAAATCTTTATACATATTAAAACGGAAATAAATTTACTTAAGATTAACACTTACCTGATTGAGAACGGAATACATTTAACTATTACAGATAAAATTTTTCGGCTGGCAATTATTTTACTTTTTAATCACAAAATAAACCATTGCCCAACTTACCTCTATGCTCAACTAGCCCCGCCCTACCCTACTAGGTTTTGCTCATATACAGTGTGTCCAAGATAAAGATCCTAAGCATGGGAATCTCAGTACCTGTTGACGATACAGCCTAGCTTAAATTACGAAAAAGTTGTGTTTTTAAAGCCGTTCTAAACATGAAACAGTTTCATGGCCTGCTGAAATATTTGAAAAAAGCGGAAATTTGACTATATCGATTTTTATTATTATATTTTTTTCTTTATTTGACTCGAAAAAAAAGTACAACTCTGTATCTAATTCCTTTTTTATTACAAATTCAACGATGTATCACATGACATGCCATATTTTTAATTTTAGGTAAAAGGGAAAATACATTTTTCTTTTTTTTAAAGGTGTTTTTAAATAGGTAAATAATGAAATTTTTTGTAAGTAACGAAAGCAACAAAGAAATTAACGCATTTTTTAATACGCAAAATAAATTGAGCTGTGGATTTGGCTACTCTTACATTTTCTTCGATTTGCATAGTTGATATCTCAGTGTTCTCAACCACTGCTTGTAAAACATTATTTTGGGTGTCTTCTGAAGATTCCTTTTTCGAGATAAAACGGGCTTATTAAATGAACTATATTCTTTTAAATTTCGAACCAACTGTAAGAAAATGGCTGTTTTCTTTCTTAATATGTATTAGAATTAAAAACAACAAAGAGGGTAAGAACAACGAGAATTACTATTTTATAATAATATTAAATCATGTGATATGTGATAGACTCGGTGTAGTTTGAGCCCGGACTCTAATTCATTCTGAAAACAATGCCGCAAAGTACACAAAAAGTGATAAAGTTAACAAACCTTTTCGAAAGCACATGGGCTCTAACAGAGCCTGATTACATATTAATTACATTAATAAAAAAGCATTGCTAAAACACGATTCACGTACTTAAAAAAATCCTCTTATTTCGTCTTTGTCCTCTGTCATAAAACTTGAGGCGGGGCGGGAGGAACCAAAAACTCGTCGGGTTTAATATTTTTTGCTGACATAAATCATTCTTCATAAAAGGGTTTGTTTACATTATGATTTTTTGCCTACTTTGCGGCATTGCTTTCACAATGAATTATCTCTGGCTCAAGCTAATAACAGGTAATAAAAGCATTTGTGTT
The DNA here is from genome assembly GCA_014170235.1 of Listronotus bonariensis. Classification (NCBI taxonomy): domain Eukaryota; kingdom Metazoa; phylum Arthropoda; class Insecta; order Coleoptera; family Curculionidae; genus Listronotus; species Listronotus bonariensis. The sequence goes on along the minus strand of JACEGR010003871.1, from coordinate 59,345 downwards.
CAAGGCCTACTTAAAAATACCTTTAAACATAGAAAAAATGCAATTTTCCTTTTAACTTAAATTAAAAATGTGGCACGTGATCGTTGTAATAAAAAATGGAATCAAATACAAGGTGTGTTTTTTTCGAGCCATATAACAAAATAAAATTGATGATGGTTTCTTCTAAAACAAAACGTGGAACTTTAAAATTACCAAAAAATTGTTTTTAGAGTTCTATAAAAAATCATGTTAAGGATTAAGATGTTATTAGAAAAATTTAAAGATAACAAAGTATGTACATATAACCAAAATTAAAATTTGCTTTTAAAATGAAGACATATGAAATTATAAAAACAAGTACACGAATATTTGCACATCAAAGAAGATGTAAAATCATATAATTTTGTCTCACAACCCGTATGTAATGTACGGTATTATTATAGTTAGCCAGAAAAGCTGATTATTTAAAAAACTGTCACGTGAAGAGATCATATCGATATTAATAACGCGTCAAAAATATGAACTTGCATTGAAATTAATTTATCGATACACGCGCTGAATCGGTGCAAACGTGTCACAATGTTACAAAGCTTTTCGTATCTGTTTTGGGCACGAAATTGACATCTCTATTCCATTTTCACTTCATTTTCTATTATACGCTGTTAAGTTATATTGCCGCACAAAGTGTATTGTGTACTGGGTCATTATTTTCATTGCTAAATCTGTTTTGCTATAGTGAGAATAGCGGTTGTTAAAAACTTATACAAGGCTTGTCTAAAGTCAAGACCCCTCCTAAGTTTTAAAGTGTTTGGTATTTTCATGAAAATTGGAGGACTTTAGTAGGACAACATAGGCCAAATTTAAGACAAGAAATGACAGATATAAGGTTTGTTCCAGCAGAATGTTGGAAACATGTTAGCAACAATCGTAAAACGCAGAAATTGTTACAAACATTAGTTAGTTAGAAATGTTGGCAACAGTTTTTATGAAACGAAAAATAAACAAGGCGTGCATACTGCTTATACGTCAATACAAGAAAGATTATGTTAAAAATTTGTTAGTAATGTTTGAAGAAAGTTTGCAAACTTTTCAAACAATTTCCAACTTGTTTCCAACATCTTAAAACTACTGCTGGAACAATAAACAATCGTATAATGTTACAAACGTGGCACTGCTGGAACGACAAATTTGACGTGCGCAGAATCAGAACAGTTGCAAACATTTCTGACAGTCTGCTGAAACAAACCTATAAATGTCAAACTGAAAGGAGGGGTCTTGTGGCACATCATTTTAAAGCTCCTAACAAGGACTTTATAACCCTAGAATATAAAGTCAATACCTCTGCCTACTACAAAATGGCGGTACTTTGAAAAATACATGAATGCCTGGCTATCCTACCCTATTTCCAAAACTAATAAAGTTGAATAAACTTAATATGGTATTTTCTTAAAACTCTTTTAATGGAGATATTGGTAATAATATACAGGGTAGAACAAAAAGTATATATTTTTTAATGACACACCCTTTATATTATATCACCATTAAAAAGATATTTAAAAGACCTTTAAGAAAATGCCTCATTATGTATATCTAACTCCATTTCTTTCGGAAATGTGGCCATCTAAATCTGGTAGTCAGGTAATTTTCAAAGTACCACCATTTGGTAGAGGTTAAGGGTACTGACTCTATATTCTGTAGTTATAAATTACTATTCAGGAGCTTTTAAATGATTGTCACACGACCCTTCTTTCTATTTAATTTTGTTTTCAAAATGGCACCCAACTCATTTGAGTTTGACATTGATATCTGTCATTTCTTGCCTTAAATTTGGTTTATGTTGTTTAACTAAAGTCCTTTAGGTTTTTATGAAAAAATACCAAACAATTCAAAAAGTAGGAGGGGGTCCTCACTTTAGACAAGCACTGTATTTAGAAATATATTTAATTAAAATGAACCGGTTACATGCTATTTTTATTAAAACTAATAAACTACGGCCTTATGCCAAAGCAGCAAAAGTATAAGGCACCCTCACGGGAATTAAGGGTATGAAGTGGTTGAGAAAGATACCCATTTTAAAATTTTAATATAATTTTTCATTTTTTCATCAACATTTCACCCCTAAATTAGATAATAATAGATAGACCCTTAGATAATAACATCCCATTTAGGATGAATCACTGATCTGGATTGATTGCCAACGTTATTACTTGCGCGAAACAAAAGTTATTCTTCATGGACGAAAAAATGTGTTTGTGCGTTTGTGTACCAGTCATCCCCGAAGTTTTACGCGCGGCGCTAAACAGACTATCCGCATTATCAAAAAGAATTTATCAAATCTTTGTCTGGGTTTTCCGTTCAAAGTACGGTAGCTTAAGACCGTGTACGGAGAGCACGGTGTGCCGGTATTGTATTCTGCCATTGCTTTTAAGTACGCATGTTCGTAGACCCTCCGATTTGTGAAATAGTCGTGGCTAGAAGCATTTTCAAACGAAATGTTTGAAAATGTTTCTAGCCACTGCGGATCTAAATGTAGGTTATTTGTATGATACTTTGTTTTATATTTCTTTAAAAGCTTTTAGTAGTGCTTACTTGGTTAATATTTAGTGTTTCCGTATTATGTTCTTTTATGAAGAACTCAAAAATGTTCAGCACGATTTAGATCGGGTGACCATGGAGGCCTTTGTTTCATTTTCAGATGTAAGATAGTCTTGCTTAAATTTCACATAACCGGCATTTGTATCGCCCGAAAACTTTTTTTTGGGGATATTCACAGAGGACCATTTGTTTGACCCACTAGCACCCATGCAACCTAACTTACGATGCTACTTGCTTACATGCTTCACTGTTGATATGACGTAATTTTGGAAAAATATTTGAGATACAAGGAGTTACAGAATGTTGTGATAAAAATTTCGGGCCAGATTCTACATCATAAAGTATAAAATTAGTGTATATACATGGATTTGCATTTTTTGTTCTCAAGATACTTTTGAAAACACTGAAAAATTTTAAAACACTTATTTTAGTAAAACATGTAAGACTGGATATAATACTTATTTAAATGAGTATTTATGGTTATTGTTACATAAATGCTAATAAAAAATAATAAAACCTAATTTAAAAAAAAATAGTTTTCGCAATTCTTCTTTTGTGGTCTAAAAATATGCAATTAAGTAGGGTTAATTTTTAACTACATGATACGATAAGAGAGATGAAAGCTGTATTGTTATTTGCCAAGGTGACGTTCCGTAAGTTAACCAGGGTTCTTGTTTTTCGGTTCCAGTTCCGTAACCTTACCAATTATGGGATTTGGTAAGATTATAAAACGCGGTTTCGTAACATTTCCATGTCACCGGTATTACCGCTGTCAAACCGCTCTTTACCGATCGGTAATCTTGGTTAACATACGGAACCTTTCCTTAATCTAAAGAGAGCCCAAACTTACGCAACTTAAGCAACGTTAACAACGTTTTAGCGCTCTTTTATAAAATTTTTGAATCCTTTTTGGGGCACCAGCACATTTGTTTGTCAAATTTTGTGCTGTGGTTGCCATAGATAACCTACATTAAGATCCGCAGTGGGAAGAAGCATTTTTACGACCTCGCGCAGTAAACAAATGGACGGGTGGACGAACATGACGCACTTAAAAGCCGTGGCAAAATACAAACACCGGCACCCCGTACCCTCCATCCGCGGTCTGTCCGTGACGCTCATTAGCTACCGTACTCCGAAAAGAAAACCAGGACGCCGTCGACAAATTCTTTCCGATAATGCGGATAGTCTGTTTGGCGCCAGGCGCGTTCACCCTCGATTTGCTTGCGCACAAACCCGTTTTTCGCCCATGAAATGTAACTTTTGTTTCGCGCATGTAATAGCATTGGCAATCCAGCGAAATCAGTGGTAGTTTTAGATTATTAGACGATGATACCATGGTGATGCCCAATTGTTGCTGTGCCTATAGACAGTGAGCCAGATGTAAAATTTTGTCACTTATTTCCTCCCAGTCCATAACTCGTAAAATGCTTCAAGAAGGTTGTACATGAATCGTTGTGAGCGTCAGCTGCGTCTCCGATAGTGGTTAAATGAAACTCCTATATGTTAGTTTATTTTTCAAATGTAGAAATAAAAATAAAGTACATTTTCTTAGCGATACCATACCAAAAATATAAGGTTTATAAGATATTGAGGAATTTTGAAAAATTCTTGACAAAAATAAAATTTATACGTACAAACCCAACTTTGTGTTATAACTTTAAAATCAAAGTCAAAACACTTTGTATCTCTAAAACCAATCAAGTTGGCTCTTGATTTACTTTTACCATTGAATTTGTTTCAAAAATCTAAATCGAAATTGCGCAATCAGATTCGTTCTATCTCTTTTAGTTTTCGCTACACCCTGCAAGGTCATCAAAAATTCGCCACCCTATATAAATCAAAAATCTGTAAACTTCTGTAAATATTCTTTTCCAAATTGGATCCAGATAAAGATGGGTCCACATTTAATTTATTCTGAAAGCGATGCCGCCAAGCAACACAGAATCCTCTAATAAACGTTAGCTACGTATATACCACTAGTATTTTTAGTTATTTCAACCTAATATAGGTTAAAATGTCCGCCTCTAATGTAGGTGTATGAAGATGGTAGTGTCATCCAATTTTGGACGTTGACCGTGATATGTATATTGACAATATAAAATGAGTAATTGTGTTATTCTAACAAAACCCTGAGAACAAATGCTATAATATACAAGCCGTAACGTTTACTGCCAAACACGCGTTAAAAAGTCTTAAATTTTATACGTTCATATTTAAGAACAAATTTTACGCGCTAAAAAAGCCATAAGAAATAAGTCAAAATGCGCGTATGCGAAAAGAGCTGGTTATTTTGTATGTACGTTAATATAGGTATATAAATAGGTAACACATTCGTTTAGGCTTACTAAATCTGAAAATAACAATAAAATAAATAGTATCAATGAAATTCTCTCAAATCAAAGGACGTATAACTGGTAAGCACTCTACCACTGCACCTAATAAATAAAAGTAATTAGAAAGACACAACAAAAACTGTATAGGAACTATAAAAAAAGTTTGAAACTTAAAAGAATTCTAGAATCAAACATAATAATAGAGTCTTTCACGTTTTGGCATTACAGTATCGCTGTTTGACAGTTAACCAATCTTGCAATGCCTGTCCGATTAGCTTTAGACTGTGAGTTCTCCGACAAGTGCAACTCCTGCACCCGGTCCTATGGAAATGAAATTTGTGACCGTTCTGTAAAAAGAAAATCCAAAGTCACTAAAAGTGCTGGTGATCTTATGTGTTTTTTGCATAATAAATTAATTGTTAGGGTAGAGTTAAAAGATACGCCCAACCAACCGGGATGGGAACGGGACGGGGCGAGGCGGATGCAGAACCTATTTCTACAGCGGGATATGAATATATTTACACCAACGCGTTGTGAATACATACATATATCCCGCTGTAGAAGCTAGGTCCCACATCATAAAACAATACTCCGATTCCATGAAATATTTTGTGTCCAAATTCGGCTCCGCTCTCCATCCCATTCCATCTCATGAACTACAACTTCAGATGATTAACAAATGTGTTTGAAATTACCATTCAGTCAATGCCTTGCTCTTTCCCCAGACCCGGCCTAGTATTGATCATTCAAGGAGGCTTTCTTCATTTTTTTTTCTGGGCATGAAGGATAAGATAGATGGTGCTTTGTTTTATTTGATAATTTTAGATAGCTGTGCTGAGTCAGTTCAAGTATTATCTTTAGGGTCTGATGCTTCTTAGAGCAACATATGTCTCGGCTAACGGTTATTAGTAAAGAAGTGTTAGGACCGAGACTTTGTCGTTTTCTTTTGATATTATATCAGATATCCTTGAGAATATGGACGACTTTCAACCCAAACATTCTGAAGAAAGTTAAAAATAATACTACAATAGACACAATATGTAAAGCGTATATATGAGACGTTTATAAATGGTGTATTAAAAACGTATAATAGACCGTGAAGTAACCAAGATATATTTCAATGGTTGACACCCCAGTGTTAAAAGTAGAGCAAAACTGGAGGTGTAAGGTGTGACATTCACCTAATCCAAGTGTTTGACCTATAATCATTCCTTATAAATGGGTATAATAGGGGTTGAGATCAGAGGCGAGAATTTCTGCAACAGTTCGGCGGCACATTTCTGCCGACTTCATCAAATAAAGCATCAGCAATTCTTATCTATTATTATATGTAATATGTATAACTATTGAATAGATATGGTGCAATTAAAATAAGGTAAGAGGTACTACTTATTAGCAATCGGAAAACATGTGCACTGCACAATATTGCAACAGGCGCATGAAGCCGGCTGATGATTTAGCGGCTTGGCGGCGTGAGTCTCTAAGTCACGTTGCTGAGAAACGTCGAAGGATGCCTTGGCTGTCATTTGTTGCGAACGTAATACCGAACGAATGATAGACGTAGATTGTGATGCGCGATTACTTTGAGGAGGTACAGGCAATATTATTTATATACGGCACAAAGACAAATATTTGCAAAATATTAGCATCAGAGTAAAGTATATAAGAAATAATATTATAAACCTAATGATATCTGTCATGGGAGAATGATAATGATGGACTTTAGAAAGCAGTAATAGTTGGTTTTCTAATGAAAAAATAATCTATAATAGACACCGTAGATTATACTCTTTAGTTTCATGCGTTGAAATCGGCTGAATGACAGAAAAAAGACGTTTTCAAATACTCGAAAATAAGAGTGAATTATCATGAGATGGCATTAGTGCTGTGGACATTGGCCTGTGCATTTAAAAACACGCTGCACATAAGTGAGACCATATACTAGGTAAAAATATTTTTAAGGATTTATGATATTAAAAAGATGATATGACATACGTTAACGTATACGATAAAATATGCGCGTGTTTAAAAAGTGCAATGGAGGTGTAGCAAATATGCCAAAGCAAAAATACGACAATATCGTTTAATACACTATATTGATTGTTTTAATTGCCTTGTACGCATAGTCTCAATAAAATTTCGTTTATTATTGCAAGCAATACAAAATCAATATAATTACCCTGCCATATAAACAGTTTTTATTTTAAACCAATTGGTTGCTGCGCCTTAGTTTAAGGGTGGTTTCCAACTAAACAAATGGAGTACTACTATGTAACTCGTGGCAACATAATTAATTTGTTTTTGTTGCTCTGGTACTACCAAAAAGCTTGTTTGTTTGACACTTTTAAGTATCAGTTAGCAACGAGTTTACATTTTTATAATATTAAAATCGGTAATTGCTTATAACACTATAACATTAAAAATAATAATAATAATACTAAATAAAAATATTGTTGCGGACTTTAAAAATTTGTGATTAGTTTATAGAAGTTTAGAAAAAAGTTTATTTAACTTAGGTTTATAATTTACTTAAATAATTTTCCTTAGTTTTTCAAAATTTTTCTCAACACCGAAAGCGCTCAACCTCATCCATCAAAAACTTTTCATACATCCTGTAATAAAGGCCAAATCCTCACAGAAATTATTGGATCATTCATCTTCTATGATAGCTATAAAAAAGCGACGAAAACCTTCGTTAGTCCAATATTATTTCTATCGTTGTGCTGTTCACTTTAAGACGTTGACATATACAGTTTTGTCCTAGTTGCTACCATAGTTAGGTTCTATTGTTAATATAAATTATGTATAAAAGAAAGAATAAGCTGTTAAACAATTTTATTGTACTTTCAAAGCTCAGAAACAACCCGGGTTTGGTTCTAGCTACTTTGATCGCACCAATGTACTGCTATCAATCTGGAGTATTGAATCGAGACAAATAATAAAACCGTTATGCGTATCGTATCCAAGAGTAAATATTGTGATGAGACTGTGTTTCCAATATCAAATATTTTTATTTATTTGGTCTGATCAATGCCCTCAGATTAATGAGAATGCATTGGTGCGATCTGGAAGGTACGTCTGAGAACTTACCGAGTTACTCTTATTTTTAGTTTAATAAAACCGTTTAGCATGTTTTTTATACAATTTAATTCAAGCCTCTTTTGTTTGGTACATCTATATTAGGGTAGTTGTGCCGGAAAACATGTAATCATCCATTTTATGGCTTGCGGCCATCTATGGTATATTATTTTTTTCATAGTGTGTGTTCTATTATTACCAATGAGGCACTTGTTTTTAATAAAGGACCTTTCAGGCATGAGATCTAAGGATACAAATTTTATGTCTTAAAAAATAAAGTCATAAATAAAAAGGATCATAGCCACCCTAAAGAATGCAATACTTTAAAATGGCACTTAAAAAACCAAGTTGAAGGCGTGAAGAGCTTTTAAAGATGTCCAGTTAATATTGAGAGATTGCCTTAGGAATCACGAATATGTTTAAAAATATACGAGGGTGTTTCATTTAAAAAATTCAAAGAAATTGTGGTCTTTCCCGGTTAAACCGGAGGTCACCAAAGGGTGAGAAATAGCCGCGAAAACTAGCGAACAACTTACTATACCGTTTACTTATACCGAGTCTTATTTTGCATATGTGCAATAATACCTGTTACTCTAGAACAGGGGTTCCCAAACTTATTAGTGGTGCGACGCCCTTGAACACTTATAATTTTCTCACGACACCCTTTATACCCTGTGTATAATTTGTAGAGACAAAGTAAAGTCCACTCCATGAATGCATTCTAACACTTGCTACGTACAATTTTGGAAAAGCAAAAGAAAAGGTCCCCCTTTCAAAAACACCAGCTCTTATCAAAAGAGAACTATCTTATTTCTCCATTTTTTGCTTCTAAAATACCTCGCCTGCGCTTTTTTCCCATGAGACACGCAACGCACCCTGGAAGGACACTGCGATGCCCACAGGGCGTCGCGATGCACGGTTTGGGACGCCCTGCTCTAAAAGTTAGGACTTGTCTAATAGATTCGTTGACACCACGATATAGTTAGGACGTTTGTTCCAGCATTTTTTTAATTTAAATTTTAATTTTTTAAATTAAAGTCATGGAGGTTGAATCCATATTATGTCCACTATATTTTGGGCACTATATATTGATAAAAAAGCTAGTAAACCCTTCGAGTAACGTTAAACCTGTAAGGCCGTTGTATAGTGATGAGTCATAGCATGCTAAGTACGAAAATCATCACCTGGCTGGCATCAGCCATGCACATCATTACTCTCTATATTTTTGAAAGTTTAAAAAAATAATAAAAACAAAAAACTTTGAGCTGTAAGCTTGAAATTTTCTAGGATTTAGTTCATTCATCGTAAAATTTGAAAAAAATTGACAGGCGTTTTGGATAAGCACAAGTACCAAACTACTAAAGTTAGATGTACCTAATGTGGTATTTTCTTAAAGCTCTTTTTAAGATCTCTTAGTGGTAATATAATATACGATTAAAAAAAAAAGTTTTTTTTTACCACCCTGTATATTATCACCAGTTTCTACAGTTAAAAAGATCTTTAAAAGAGCTTTAAGAAAACAACCACATTAGGTACATCTAACTTTATTAGTTTTGGAAATATGGCCATCCAAATCAGCAATATCTTTCAGTTCGCCTGGCAGGTACTTGTGCTCATCAAAAACGCCTGTTATTTTTTTTAAACCTTACTTTGGAAAGAACTAAATCCTGGAAACATTTCAAGCTACATCTTCAAGTTTTTTGTGTTTATTATTTTTTAAACTTTCAAAAATATACAGGGCGATGATGTGCACGGCTGATGATTGCTAGGTGATGGTTTTCGTACTTAGCATGCCATGACTCATCACTATACAAATTTTCAGCCTTACAGGTCTAACGTTACTCGAAGGGTTCACTAGCTTTCCTACTATAATGAAAACTTTGGTTACTGACTTTTAAACCAATGAAGTACATTTTTGTTCACGTGTTTTTCTCAATTTATAGTGCCCAAAGTATAGCTCTAAGTTGTTGTAACGACACCAATTCTTATGTTGCTGTCTTTAATTGGTAAGTTATATAAATGTTTTCAAGAAAAAAATATATAATGTTTAAGATATGGAATTTTAGATTAGTATTAATATCAACTTTTATTTGCAAAAAAATTAAAATCTTCTATGTTGCCCTTTTTGAAATATGTGGAAAAAAGTATTTTTAATATACAAAATAATTACGGAGTTTTAACCTTCGGATGCAAAGGTTTTTATTTGCAAAATAATTTGTTTGGAACTTTTTGAAGAATTAAAAACTTGCCTGTACTGTGTTATTGATAATAATTTATTTACCAACATAACAGAAACGAAAACATTAAATAAAATTATTCTTTATCACAATGGCGATAAAACAAACCTAAATAAAAATTATTTGTATAAATTAAACAATCTTTAACAAAAATACAAACTCCTTAAAAGATAAACTAAAATTTAATTCCTGGAAAAACATAATTTTACAAAATAATTATATATTATTATAAATGTTGTGAATTGTATGAGGAAAGACATCTAAGTATTTTCTTTTTGTAATTTTCGAAATCATTTACGTTTATTCTAAAGTTTTTTTCAAATATTTTAAAGAATAATGTACTTGTTCCGAGGCCTGCTCGGAAAAGAAACCCAGTGGTCGCTTATATTGCTCAATAAATTCTGGTACGTGCTGTTGTAGAGCGTGAATTTTGGGTGTTGGATGAATATTAATTTTTTCAATTCTAAACTAAACTCGTTAATATATATTTTATAATTATTGTTGAGGGTGTATCAAAACATGCGTTAACCACCTTGTTAAATGCATAAAACACCGGCACGTATTTATTTCCTAAAAGTAAAATTTTTATTTATTCAAATATATAGATTATATTAATATTTTTTAATTCAATGTTTCAAGTTCTTTCATCTGTTATGAAAATATATTTTCCTAATTTTACCTGCTGAAAGCGACTCCAAAACATCTACTTTCTTTAGAAGTTTTCTGGCGCTATTTCCATTAAACTTCCCATGTTGATCAGCTCAAGGGACAATTTTTGAATCCATTTTTCCGCCACCTCAGGATATTCACATTTAAAGCTATCAAATATCTTTTGCGTAATTCCCAAAGAATATGAAGTTCTGGAGGGTATGTAGTTTAGTACTGGGGTGTCTTCGTCTCCGATTATTAAAGGTAAGTTAGTGCAATTTTCTAAAATAAAGTACCTAATAATAACTTATTTAACAATTTTGGTTTAAAAATTTAATATGAAATTTTAACAGTAAAAGTATTATATTATAATAGTTAACTTACCATATCTCTTTGCTTTAGAAGCATCTCCCTTAGCTTCTGTTTTCCATAGTCTAAACTGATTTGAAATGTTTTTATGGTTCTTGGGGACCCTTTATTGCTTAGCTCTTTTGCGTTTATATTACACCAAGGGCACGGGTGTGATGAGGCATTGCTTTGGAGTCAAGAAGCACCATAATCAACTTCAAATCAGCTGCAAAAGATGTAGGGACATACTCCACATATTACCTGCAGATTAAGTTCTTCCAAGAGCGTTTTTACATTTTCATATGTTTCCATGAAATTTGGTCCAAGACCAATAATGAATAATTTTTTTATGCCTGAGTACTTATACTTTGCTTCTTGATTGCCGTTAAGAGGCAGTAGAGTCATGCAAATTTTTAACGAGCTTCCACCCCATCTATCCCAATTTTAATGTGGAAGTCATCTTGTAGACTTCTGGCGTTTAAAATGTACGTAACGAGCTGGAAGATCATTTACAATGTACAAAAAATGGTGTGTGTTGATTTTTGAACATATGATAGCAGGTAATTCTGTTAATGTAAAGAGAATTATCAAGCAAGTGTGTTTTATTTAGAACCTTTTTTTCAGCGTACCTTCCACCAAATTTTTATCTACATTGCGAATATGCTTAGCAATTTTTCCATTGCAGTTACAGATAAATTGCAGTCTTGCCTAATTTCATCAAATGTATCGACATTTAGTACTTTCGGTGTGGAAGCTTCGTTTTTATAAATTATTTTTAATTTCATGTCTTTTACCTCTTTCTTTTTTAAACTAAGTGAAGTGAGCCCTTGGGAGAGTTGTTCCTCATGCAAGATCTGAGTTGCAATATTATGTTTAGTGTCTTCACCAACCAAATGAAGTGTGTTTTTATTTTAGATGTTTTATTACATTTATGAGTTTTACCTCTATGGAGTTTACAGTTGCATTTATTACAAATCTTTATAGATTTTGTCAAAGTTTTTCGTTAGCTGTAGGCCTTCCGACAGGGTTCTTTTCGAATAACAAATGAAAATGGTAACAGATTTTGTGATTTTGGATTTGGGCGGGTTCTCCAGTGTGGACACTTGACATATCTGGCAATTGCATTTTGAATCGCGTTTTGGTCTTATTTTTAGTTTGTTATAGTCGATAATTTTCAGTAATTTTTGTGTTTTTAATTTAATGTAACAGCTTTTACATAGTACATTTGGCGTACACCAATTTTGGAGTCGAAATCAGGTGAAAGCAGTTTCACTAAAATTTCAGTTTGAGCGCTAATATTAACTGCCCTTGGTGCTTTATTGAAACATGTATAACAAACCGTAGAACGGGCAACTTTATGATTTTTAGCTAAGCGGGGCATTTAAGTACACAAAACAACTTCACAACATTAACACTGCACTAGGTACTAAAGCAAAACAAATACTTACTAAATAAATTCGAAAATTTAATAGCAAAAAAAATAAATAAAAAATGCTCTTGACTGGAGATAAAGTTTTATTCGGACATTCCTTATCTCGGTTTAAAATTTTTTGACGATATGGTAGAACAAAACAGATAACAAAGCAAAGTAGAAATATACATATATATTACCGGGTATTTCTCAAAAAGGGCAACATAGAAGATTTTAATTTTTTTTGCAAATAAAGTTGATATTACCACTAATCTAAAAATCCATATCTTAAACATTATATATTTTTTTCTTGAAAACGCCAAATTAACCAACGCTTGTGGCGCAATTTTTACCCTGTTTTAAAATTAACAGAATTTGGTGAATCGTTGTAAAAGTTTAAATTACGAAGGTATGTTATTTTGACATAACTGGAGAAATAAATAATTAATTACATTGTGGGGAAAGTTAGTTTTGAGAAAAAGAAATCTAGTTGCATATAATTTTTTACCACAACAAGGTTTTTTTACCCTGAAATAGTTTATAATTTTTGTTAATTATTATGTTTAGGTGTTTAAGTTGGTATTAATTTATACTTAAAGAAGTTAAAATTTTTACAGCGTTAAATAGTAATCAAATATTGTTTCCACAACGGGTATTGATACTACTTTCATGGCACATGACGGAGTTATATTATTTTTTTAATTATGTAAAAATTAATATGTACAACTTATTTAAATTTAATATAAACTATTTCCGTAAAAAAACATTGATATTTAAATTTGAATTTATAGCCAAAAAATATTAACTTCGAATACTAATAGCAGTATTTTAAAACTACATGTTTTTTATAAAATAATTTTAAAAAGTAACTATCCTCCACCCCTAAGTACTTGGTAAATTAATAAAAAAATATTGTTTTAGAAGTTCAATTACTGCTTAGTATGTAAGTGGAAATATCGGCCAAATATAAACTAAAAATTCCATTGTGTGTGCAAAGAGCATAAAATAGTAAAGTAACAAATAATGATGTTTAAATTAAAGTTGTATTTTGTGCTAATTTTGATTAAAACCTATTATGGGCTTACTAAAATATGATAGTATCATTTATTTTTGTAATGTTCTGTTTTGATTTTAATTTTATCAAACGCATGTACGATGGTTGAGTACAAGATTTTAGTGGTTTTTGATATTTAACCCATCATGAAAGCTACAAACCTATTTTTTCGGCAAGGCACCTTTAGAAAACTCCAAAGTGCCACCACGGACGTCATTCAAATAAGGAGTAACTTTAAGGATTAATTTAGTAGTTTATTAATTCCTATTTACTTTAGTTATTTCATTATTTAAACATGAAGTGATTCAGTAATACGAAATTTTAACAATTTTCAGAAAAAATACAGTTCTGTGAAAAATATAAACTCATGAAAAAGAAATCTGTTAAACTGGTTATAAACTTTAATTTTAAAATTTGTTTAACAAAATAATTAATTACATTGTTTAACATATTTTGTAAAATTAAGAAATTTATAGTTACTAAAATTATTAAAATGTCTGGATCAGCTAGGAAATGTACAAAAGAGTAAAAACAGATGTAAAAAGTATAAACTTAAAATGCCTAAACCTTTGTAAAATGTTATTTTTTTTCTAATAATGACTACTTTCACCACAATACATTTTGTTTTTTTAGAAAAAGAGGCCATAAAGAAAATTAAAAGTAGCATTGAGACGTCTCAGAAACCATAGGATCATTAAAAAAAAAGATGATTTAAATCGGTGCAGTAAAGTCTCCTAACGAAGTGTCTGAAAATTATGGCTTTTTAAATACACCGGATCAGCTAAATAACATAACACATGGCAATGTGAGGAAAAGAGACAGTCGAACGTAAATACCTGCATGTAAACATTTCAGGTTGAATAAATTAAATAAATCCTTTGTTGTTGCTTTACTGGCCGATATCCCGATACCTATTTGCTTAACCAGTTTAGATACTATTTATTTACATACTTACTGAAAATTAGGACATCTCTTTGTTTACTTTTCGAAAGGATACGGTTGTAAAATATTCTCCTAAAATGCAAATTATTTCACGCTTATACACATACAGAAGTTAAAACACGCGAATATTGTAAATTTATGTCAAGATAGTAAACTTTGATTATTTACACTCCAAGTAAACAATCGTTAATCCTGAGTGCCAAGGCTAAAAAATTCTAAATTTAATTTTCTTTACAATGTTAAATTTCAGTGCTCTTTTTTAACAATTACAATGGTAGGTTGACAATAACATAGATAAAGAGATAATTTAGTTGGTACTAATCAGTTAACTTGTGATTATAATTTGACTTTTGTAGTGCTTTTTCTGAAAAAAAAACTCTACTGTGAATTTTGACTTGTTAAAAAGAAAATTTTAATAACTCTGATCTGTAAAGTTTGTATCTTTGAATTTGTTTAACCAGTAGTGATTATTTGTGCGAAGCTACATTATACTTTTTTTTCAATCATTCTGAGTATTTTACCACATTGTCAAATTATTTTTTTACTCTGACAATGACAGAATAATTTAAAATAGGTTATACTTTGGGTACTTTATATTAAGAGTAATTACATAGTAAGTTACTATGGTTACTGACTTTTTAAACCAATAAATAGTAATCTATAAAAAGTGCATAAAGTGATACTATTTTTTGTAGCACGGCCATTATATTGCAACAAGAAGTCATGGATTCTTTTTTTTTTGGACACAAGTATCATCTTCATAATTATGCACTTATGTTGTTAGGAATATTTAGAAAAACTGTATGTACTTACTTTTTTTTAGAAATAATACTAAAAACAGTATAAATACCCCTTTAATTTCCAAGTCATCCAAATTTATTGATACTTTTAATTTTTGATAATTTCTATTAAAATTAATTCGCAAACTGTCAAATTTTAAATAAAGTGACACATGAGACTTCAGTAAAAAGCACAGGGACATGTAATTTGATTGGTTTGAAGCGCTACAGACGAATATGCCAAAACTGTCACATGGAGGGGGTTACTTAAGTTTTTTTTTAATTCCTCAATAAGTAACTTAATATTTTTTAGTTTTCTGCATTGTACGATACTGATTGAATTAAAGAAGTATTCTACTTTAAATAAATAATTCTAGTTTTAATAAAGAACATTACTTTAAATAAGTTATTTGACAGATATTTAATTTATTTAACTTAGTAATTTTAATAAAAACATTTTTAATTGGTGATAAACGTATGTAAAAGACTTTGTCTAAAAATATTAGTGCGTAACATCATCGAGTGTTTAAAGTGTTTTAAAAATAGTAGTAGTGTTAACGAACATGGTTTTTGAAGACGTGTCCTTGTAATTTTCATTTGTAAGTAAACAAAAAACTCTAATTATTTATTTATTTTAGTAATAAGGTTACATGTAGCTGGTAAATATATCCATATTAGCTACATTAATATAAACAAAAGTTTCTTCTTTAATATACAGTGTATCTAGGAAAGTTTTCGTTATATGGAAAACTTTTTCTCTTTAGTAAAAGTTCTTCATGGTCAAGAAGCTAAAATGCAACATTCAGATTAATTAATTGTGTCATCTTCGAAGTTTGTCCAATAATGTAATTCTTTGGCTCAAGTGTAAAGTATGACGTGGGGTGTTCAGTAAGTTTTGAGATACTTTGTAACTAAACGGCGCAGGAAAGTAACATTGATGTTTTTTGTTTGTACATGTCATGAAATGTCGTAGTCCTACATAGTTATTAGTAAACCAGCGGTTTACGCCAGTTGGTGTCCAGCGATTTTAGCGCAATGGCGTCGTAGACGACTATCGAGTGCCGTGCAATTTTGAAATACAACTTTTACGTGGGTTATCTCAAGAACAGTGTTTAGAAGAAATGAAGCCTATACTTGGTGATGACTGTCCATCTCGTGCGATCATATACAGATGGTACAAACAATGTTCAGCGAGGGCTCGTTTTCGCTTGAAGACGCATCACCTCAGGTCGACCGTGTGAGTAGTTACCCCAGAAAACATATCTGCCGTTCAAAAAGCTATAGAAACAAACCGACGAATTACCTATCGACAGTTAGAAGAGACATTGAACATAAGTTTAGCAACATTACACACGATCATACATGAGCACTTGGGTTTTAGAAAAATTTGTACTCTGGGTTCCACACAAGTTAACTCTGAGCAGCAGACACAAAGAGTGAATTGATGTAAAAAATGATGTCCAAATTCCAGGAGGGTAAATCTAAAGACATAGTGTCGATCGTCACGGGAGATGAAACTTATCTTTATTATTACGACTAGTCAAGTTCTGTGGCCGTGTATTTTATTTTTGATGAGAATAGGGGACGCAAAGTAAAATGTTCAGTTTAGGATAAAGTAAAGTATTTTTAGGCAAAATATAGCCATGGGTAAAATTGTAAAAAATTACCTGTTAGAAAAATCACACGAATCAGTGAAAAAAACGCTGAAAGTCATCAGCCATAGCACAACATATTTTCAATTTTTAAGACTTGGCGACAATGGATAATTTTTTATTCCTGAATTTTGTAATTTGTATTTCGTGAATGATTCGTGGTCTTAAAACTTACGTATATTCCACGATATTGAAAAGAAGTTTAGTATAGAAATGAAATGCTTTTTGTAAAAACATGCTAAGCCACAAACACGTAAACTCACCGTAGATATAACTAAAGTAAAGTCTCTCCGCTATTAGGGCAAAAACGCCCGAGGACATCGGACAACGGATGTTCTTTGCATCTCGTCCATGCTGGCAAGACTAGAGATATATGTTGATTTATGTAAGCGACATGAGTTTTTTTCAATGCGTGTGTTGAAGCGAGTGGATCAATTAAACGGACGGTGAAGGCTAGGCACATTAAGGCAATATGTCGGCAGGGCTTTGATGTGAGCAATTGCATTGCGTTGCGGACTGTAATATTACTATAGTTATTTATACGTTGGTAATACGGAGTTATTAAATTTATAAGATATAGACAAATGTGTAAAATTAATTGTTAGGTATCAAAAATAAACTTGAATATTTTTTTATGACTAAATTAGGTCTAGAAACAATACTTTAAACTTTTTATTGGGGCTTATTATACATATACTTAAATAACTTAGAAAATAAAACAGATTTCTTTGACTGTATGGCTCATCATGTAATTGCAATTAAAATTGTATTACATGATTTATTTAAAATAGAGGTATTTTTATTTAAAATGTTTGATAAGATTCCAAATTTTTTTTCTTTCCAAATACATCAAAAATTTAAGTACGAGTTGTTGTTATACAAGCAAAAAAACTTACGTGTTTACAATCAATTGTTTTAAAATTTAAAAGAAAACCCAAGAGTCAGCGGGTAAAATGCTGAAAGTCCACTTTTAGCGGTGGAATATATCGGTTATTAAAAGAATACTCGGTACTTTAAATCCTATTTAAAATACATTTGGTTGGTATTTGAATAGTATTCAATTACATCTGTGTGTTTGGTATTCGACTGAATACTTCTTTGATCAGTATTCGGGATTCTGAATTGTAAATACCGTTTTTGAATCATAGTATTCGAATAGCGGGATCAAAAGGATTCGAATACCGAAATGTCAATACCAGGATTTGAATACTTGGATTTTAAGTATTCAAATACTGAAAAGTTGTATTCTCCAAATTCATCCTTCATGGGCACTAAACTTTTTCTCCTGACTCTTTAATTTCTAGTTTTTTTAGTTGTATACCTATTACCAATAGTATGTTGGTGTCTATTGTTATTTATACCATAAAATTAAATAACTCTCTTAATAGGAATGCAGAATGTATCATTTTCTCTTCTGAACAGTTTCTGTTTCCACGTATTAACGCACTAACATGTTTACTTAGTTTAGTGCCGGAATTGTGAACTTTCCCCTGATAATAAAATCAGTATTTTTACTATCTCTAAATGACAAATCCTTACTTATTAAGAACATACCTGGGATTAGTTTTTAAATTAAATGTTTTGTTATTCTTGATCATCTACACAGGCGTTTTTGAAAAAAAAATTAAATAATTACAAAATATTTTACACGGCAATTATTTAAGAAAAAACTGCAAATAGATTTAGCTTAATTTTTAAATTATTGTCTAAACAGCTTTGTTACTGAAAATTCAACACGCCGATTTTGATGGTTTTTGACATACGGAGTTTTTGGGGGCTAATTGCCAAATAAATGATATAAATAAAAAAAAATTGGTGGCAACGTTTTGTTCATCATTGAACTTAAACAAACAGGGTGACAAAAAAATATTGAAACCTTTAGGTTTGCAGACTTTCCGGATTGATAGCGTCGGTCGGTCGCCAACTTCCCGGCCTCCGCTAGTGTGAACTTCCCCCACAATCATTTTTCATTGCGTCAAAAAATAGTCGGTTCCTCTAAAGTAAGATGCAATCAGCTTTGGTATCTTGGTTTGTTTAGCAATTAAAAAACTTTAAATTAGCATTAAAAAAACAGAAAGTTTTCGCTCGAATTAATAATGCATATTTAAAACCTAATTACTCTGGATACAAGATTTTAACAAAGTACGCACGTGCGAAAGTATTAGTCTTGTAGAAATAGGAGAGTGAAGGTATTTAACGAGGACTGAAATCAACCTGATTCATGTTTAACATTAATTTTTAAATGCAGCTTACATACGTATGTACATAGTTTTTTAAATGATTTTTGCACATTTCAAGATTTTTTGCTAAGTAGGAATGCATTATAAATTCACCGTATATGAAGACATAACTACGAATGTCGTTTGATTTATTTCAGTTAATTTAATAGATAATTTAGTTATGACATACCAATCAAGTTTTTATTTTCCTATGACGACCATATGGTTTTTAGCATAGTAAGGTAAATCTCTCTAAAAGTGTATTTCATTTTTATTTAATGAAACGTATTTTCTTTTCTTTGTCTGAGTAGGCCATTACTACAGAAGTCATTTAATTACAAATGTATTATATCTACGATACTTCTTTATTTTTTAGTGAAAATACAGTAGTTTGTTCTAAGTTGATAATATTTACTATCACAGAAGCCCGGATTTCTCATTCTAGTATTAAGTGTGTTTGTTTAGGTCGTGTGATTTACTTTAGATAAATTGCTGTTTTTTTCTTTAATCTAAAAAACGTTTAATTGATAATTCTCAATAACAATCTAATGAAATTTCCCCCTTTTTGTAGGTGTGGCAGCTTAAAGATGTCGCACCACAGCGACGACAACATGCTGATCGCCACCAGCGATTCCTTTGGGAACCGGGAAATTACAAGAAGACCACAAAGCGCATCGAAGACGGCTATAAACTATGCGCGGATCTAATGATGTTGGCCAACGAGAGGGCAGAGATTGAAAAAAATTATGCTAAGGCTTTAAAAGCATGGTAAGTTATTCGAATGATTACGGTTAATGGGGTCCACAAGCATTGATTGACTGTCGCAACTACAGCTCGTCTATTACAATATAAAGCTAAATAAATAGATACAGAAATTAATACACAAATCCTTAAGTATTTAAAAAAACACAAAATTTTGCAAGACAGGCAGTATGGATTTTGCCACAAAAGATCTACAGCAAATCTTCTCTCCTTCGTATTGCACTGCTGCAATAAGTATTTTAAGTTTCTAGGTGAGTCCTAGATCGTTGCTCTTGATATATCCAAAGCTTTTAACCAGGTATGGTATGCCGCACATCTTGATAAACTTCCCTCCTATGGTTTTTCAACTAAACTCTGTTCTTGGCTCTCTAGTTATCTTTTTGATCTACGGATATTAGTTATTGTGGATGGCGAATCTTCACGCTTTCACCAAGTAATTGCTGGAGTGCCTCAGGGCTCAGTACTGGCACCAACATTGTTTCTTCTTTACCTCAACGATCTGCTCTTACAAAACTAATTCCATTCATAGTTTTGCCGACGATAGTACTCTTTACTCCAGTTTTCAGGTTTTTAAACCAACCTCTAAACCTGATTTGGAGAGTAAACACAAAGCGATACAGATATCTCTTTCATAGGACCTTAATTTAAAATTGGATTGGGGCGCCAAAAATCTCGTCCATTTTAATACATCCAAAACACAACCATGTTTCTTGTCGCAAAAAAATCATCAAATACACATACTTTACTTATGAACGACCAAGTTTTGCAAAGCAAAGACACCTTCAATCTTGTGGGCGTCACATTTGGGAATAACCTTAACTAGCATAAACACATTGTATATATCTATAGCTTAGTGACTTAAGGGTCCGATACTTCGGTTTTTGAGTAGAAGCAAATGCTTTATACAGTAAATAAAGTATGTCAACATTAGTAGATTTTGAACAGACCCACCTCAAAAGTCCTGCTGGCACCCCCCACCCCCCTCAAAGTTGGTTAAGGGATTGATATAGTTTTTTCCTAATATCTTCTAAACGGTAAATGATAAAAAACTGATTTTAGTGTCGTTCGATAGAGCACAAAATTCTGCAAAATAGTAATAATTAAAATTGTATTTTTGTTTATTACGTAAGAATCTCCAATATAGAAAAAGTTGGAGGGAAGCATCCACAAGGCATTTTTTACGATATATCTTCCAAACCGTCTACCAAACAAAAAAATATAAGACACAAAAAATTAAGGCCAAAGTTGTCCCTATCAGAATGGTGTATAACACTATACTATTTTCTTTTAAATTAAAGCTACCAGTGGCGTACAAAAGTAGCATTACACCAGTATAGTAGGTAGTTAAAAATAGAAATTTTTAATGTTATACTTTTATTTTATTTTTTTCAGAATATTTCTCTTTCGTTGGTAATATTACCTTATAGTAACACTAAAAATTGTATTTTTGGTGATTTAGTAAAATTCTACAACAAAAAAATGTTGGAGGGGAGCATCTACACGGCACTTTTTACTATATATATTCCAATCCATCCACCAAATAAAAAAATATAGAATACAAAAAATAACGGCCAAAGTTTTCCCTATCGAAAAAAGCTACCAGTGGCGTACAAAAGTAGCACTACACCAGTATAGTACCTAAAAATGTAAATTTTTAATGTTATACTTTTAATTTTTTTTTAAATATTTTTTCTTTAGTTTTATTAATTTATAATTATTTCTAATTCTGCATACTAGTAATAATAAATAATCATATTACACGGAAAAAAAAATTTACCAGTACAAAAATCAAAATCAAGACGTGTGGATTGAGTTTGGTACCGTAAAAATGTAAGACATATTTCGTGTGTCGAAATTGGTAAAAAAATCAATAAAAAAGTCTAGCCCTTTCTTTTTTCATCCACTAACCGGTTGCGATATCACCTCCTCCTTTTATGGAAAAGGAAAAAAGTGTTGGGAAGCTTCGGAATCTTTTCCGGAAGTTACAGCTACTTTTATTGATTTATTGCAGCATTCAAAAAACCTTCATCTCGGCAATTAAGTGTGATCTCAAAATTCGTTGTAACCATTTACGATAAACATTCTGATAGTAGCAACATTGATATTTGTCGAATGCAACTTTTTTCCCAAAAAAACCGAACGGTTGAGAATTTACCCCCAACAATGAATGCTTTAGCACTTCACATTAATTAATCAATGCATTTATCAAGCAGGATTTGTTTGGGGTAATCTCTGCCAACCAGTAGTTGAACTTCCATGTCTATCTAAATGGGGATGGATTTTAGAGAATACTAAATGGACACCACTGTGGACCACTTTAAAAAATGAAAAATATCATCTGATACACTATTAAAATGTAAATGTGGCACAAATTGTAAATGTTTTGAAAAAAAATTAAATGTACCAGGTTATGTTTGTGTGCGGAATGTTGTAATTAGGTATTTTAGGTTGTGTAATAATGTGTTTGTTTTTTGTTGATGTTATATGCAGTGTGTCCCAGGATAGATGTTACAAGAGGACAAATGGAACAAAAATTTTAAAAACTAAATTTTGGGCGACCGGTCGCATGGTCCAAAACTAATAAATACAAAACTTTACTTTAATTGGTATTAAAAAGGGCGAGTTAAAAAATTGACAAAAATATTTTTTTACTTAACGTGTTTAACTTTAAATTTTGACATAAAATTTAGTTCTCTACAACATTTACCTATACAATTTTGTCCTATTTTTAAAAATAAAGGTACTTTATCCTTGGTCATTTTTCATATTTGTAGTTATAACTTGCCCTGTATATTACCAATTGAAATAAAATTTTGTATTTATTAGTTTTGGACCATGCGACCAGTTTCCCAAAAGACGATTAAATATTCCAAAATTTTTGGTGAATTTATCCTCTTGTAACACCTATCCTGGGACACACTGTATAAGCCATATTTGTTGTTATCTTTATAATAAAAAGTTATTATAATACTGTTGTTATTTATTTAAAAATATGATGAATCAAATTATAAAACAAAAGAAATAAGTAAATAAAATGTAAAGTATAATTATTAATTAATAAATCCAAAGTGAAAAATAATCTTTTAAAATTAATAGAATAACATTAAATATTTCGATTTCTAGGTACTTTACTGGTGTAGTACTAATTTGGTACGCCACTGGTAGCTTTATTTTAAAAGATAATAGTCTAAATGATAACTTTGTGGTTTGTTGTTTATGTTGTTTATTTTTTTTGTTAATGGCTTGAAGGATATATGGTAAAAAGTGCCGTATGGATACTCCCCTTCGATTTTTTTGTTGTAGAGTCTTACCAAAAAACAAAAATATTATTTTTAATATTACTATTATGCGCAATAAGGTAATATTACCAATTAATTAAAGTGAGAAATATTCTGAAAAAATAAAATAAGAGTATGACATTAAAAATTTCTATTTTTAACTACCTACTATACTGGTGTAATGCTACTTTTGTACGCCACAGGTAGCTTTAATTTAAAAGACAATAATATAATGTTATACACCATTCGATAGGGAAAACTTTGGCCTTAATTTTTGTGTCTTATATTTTTTTGTTTGGTAGACGGTTTGGAAGATATATCGTAAAAATGCCTTGTGGATGCTCCCTCCAACTTTTTCTATATTGGAGATTCTTACGTAATAAACAAAAATACAATTTTAATTATTACTATTTTGCAGAATTTTGTGCTCTATCTAACGACACTAAAATCAGTTTTTTATCATTTACCGTTTAGAAGATATTAGAAAAAACTATATCAATCCCTTAACCAACTTTGAGGGGGGTGGGGGTGCCAGCAGAACTTTTAGGTGGGTCTGTTCAAAAATCTACTAATGTTGACATACTTTATTCACTATATAAAGCATTTGCTTCTACTCAAAAACCGAAGTATCGGGCCATTTTTGAACAATAAGTCACTAAGCTACTATAGTCACGGCAGCTTCAGAAAAGCTTCGATTTCTCTTTCAGGCCAAAAAGTATTTTTATCCTTCTAACTTATTCACTTTGTATGTCTCCCCCTTTGGAATATTGCTCTCATATCTGGGGCATGGCATCCCCACAACCCTTGGCATTCTTGATTTCATTCAAAGAAGAGCTGTTTGCCTCATTAATGATCCTTCACTTACAGAAAGGCTTTCTTCTCTCGCCCAGCGTCGAACTGTGGGGGATTTATTGCTTTTTTATAAGTATTTCCACCGCTTCTGCTCTGAAGAATTGTCCAGTATAATTCCTCCACTTTCGGTTCTCAGCAGAGAAATTTGTGGTGCCGCACGTATGCATCCCAATACGGTTTAACTGGACAGGCCCCGAACTTTCCAATGTGTTCGTTCTTTTATCCCTAGGCTTTCTATAATATGGAACCTGCTGCCCGCGGAGGTTTTTCCTTCGCCCCATACCCTCAAGTATTTAAGTCCCGTGTCAAAAAACTCCCCCTACCTTACCTTACCTTCGTGGATTGTCCAAAGATAAAAAAACAGAAGGTGGATTACCAAGCGAGAAGTTACCATGGATTGACGTTTTCCTTAACCAAAGTGATTAATTTCCTGTATTATCATGCTAGCAAAAATAAAAGTCCAAAGGAATCTTATGGTATGCTCTCACCAGAAGTATTGCAAGGTCATAAATCAATATAAAAAGGCACAGCAATAAACTCATCACCTATCATCAAGCAGTTGGGTTTTTACAGACACCTACTCAATTTAAGCCGGCTACAGACGACATGCCACGGCTTGGCAAATGTCCGTTCGCCCAAAAATTTCCGCATCCCAACGTTAGGTTTGCTTTGCCATATGTTTTGCATACACACGATGCGGGAACGTTTGAGAGAACGGACATTTACCAAGCCTTGGCATGTCGTCTGTAACCGGCTTTAGACGAAAGGGCCCCACACTAACCTTATGGATTTTGGGTCCCAGTCGAATTGGCTGAAAATTCAGTATGTTGTAGTTCTCGACTTTCTGATCAAAAGTTATAATTGGCCCAACGTGATTCTAGGATTAGTTTTTAAGATCTACAGGGTGTCCCATTTTAATTGAAACTGCGGGATATCTCAGTTATAAATATAGATAAAACCTTGCGGTTTTTAAGAACCCAAGCTACTTTTTTGTGAAATAAAAGATGCCGTAAACAAAGCGGTCATAGCCCTCTTGGTTTTTAAGGTACAGGGTAATATTGGGTATATTGCATTTTTAGGTACCCCTTGTATCTCAGTTAACTCACAACTCATCATTAAGTAAAAACGGATTCCTATATAACTTTTTACATAGAATACAGAGGCGTAGACAGTATTATTCTAAATATTGTTCTTTTTAAAAAATTGATCAGTGTAGGGTTTTTAATGAAGCACCCTTTGTAAAAAATCTGTCAGTTTGATCTACCCTATACTTCCCAGTATCCTTTAGGATTTATATGCCTCCAAATTCGGGTTAGTGATCCATAAAAATACTATGTTTACTCGCCAAAGGTTAATTCTAATCCTTTATTTATTTTTAACCTTAAAACGTCCTTTAGCTATCTTATTGGTAACCGTGTAAGTACGGTATGGAAATCACAAAAAATAGTTGGAAAAAATTATTTTTCAAGAATTAAGATTCTTAAGTTGACCAATTTTTTAAAATTTTTGTTTATTATTTTTTATTTTTGATTTATTTACCCTTTTAAATAACTTTTTAGATATACTAACTAACTTCACTTTTGATATATTAATTTTTCCCGCAATTGACGACCGTGAGCCGGATGTCATAAATTATTTTTAGGTTACTGGATAAGCAGAGGTGATGGCGCGCTTGTGGCGGCTTCGGTTGTATCGGCGAGCGTCGATCTCCGGAGTTAAGCAGTGGAATGCGCGCCCATAATTTGGATGGGTGTCCGGCGACAGCGGTGTTTTGGGCAGCGGCACACGGTGTTTCTGCTCGGGGAAGCGGACCGAGCAACAACCATCCAAGTTATGGAATGAATGGTGTGTGAATGAGAAGGAGTAGGGGTCAAGGTACAATAAGCCTTCAGGCTGCAGTGCACCACCTAGGGGGCGGTCGTCGGACCTGGGTGGGATGACCCCGAAAGGGTGAAGAAAAAAAAAAAAAAAAAAAAGCAGAGGTGATTGTCAAAAAATGTTTTAATAATTTAAAAATTAAAAACAAAAAATGCATCTAACCAAAATCAGCACATTGAGGATATGAAATAATTTTTACCTATTTAGATATTTTAATACCGACTTAATCCGAACCTTGAATTTTTAAGGGATACACAATTTTATTGCTGGGGACTCGAACTCAAATGGGAAGTAAAGACGGTTATCGGCTGATATTTTGTTTATGTCCTTACTGAATTTCTGGTCTTGCTTAACGATTTTTTTTCAATACTATTTAGCAAAAATTAAATTTATTGTAGTATTATACAGGTTTACCTTAAGATCCACTTACAAAAAGGCCTCTTAACATTTTTGACGTGATAACGTCTTATAATTAGATGGAGCCGGCTGCACGCACAAAAAATCATGACTCAGGCGGCGTTCCATTTAAAGCTTAGAAAGTACAAGCGGGGGCGCGGAAAAGTCGCAATCGGCCACCGCGTGTTTCTCTCCTACTTAGAGCAGTCCGCGTGAATAGCTGCTATACAATAATACATTTACATGTTTTTGTCAAGTAGAAAGTGCAGTAAAAAGTGAATGTAATGTAAATTGTTTTTTTTTAATGCAATGCAATAATTTGGAATCAGGGACACCAAATTACCCAAGTTCAGTAGAGAACATCAATTCACATTCAATAAGATGTACAAAAAGGAGGGCCTGTGTTATGTAGGGTCCGCGCGTTTAGTAAAGATTCCACCGACGTCATCATTTTCGGCGCAAAATCTCTTATTCCCTCATCCTGTATTTAAAATGTTATTTATTTTTTAAACCAAATCTTTAAAATGCCTACTTCTATTAGTTGCGATGTTAGACTTTTAAACATTTATATTAAGGGCTGTAACTTTCACATTTTTTTTTGACCTAGTTCAATGAGTACGTATGTCGCATCAAAGCGTAATAGTTATTGAATATGTGGTTAGGGGAAAACGAAAATGGGCCTGGTTGATGCCATTTCGCCCACCTTGATACTACTCCACGCTACACCATAAGACATATAAATATTTTTTAACGAAATATATAAATATGCGATATTAATTTCGATATAATTAACGTTTTTCTAAGAATAGCGTGATGTACTTTCGTTTATAAATTATTCGTTTTCTAATACCGAAAAAGTAAAAGGTAAAAGTCCTCCGTCGATGACATCGTTAAAAAAATAATATTTGTTCTGTACATAGTTTTATTAATTCGTATGTACTATTATTTTAAATTAATTTATTTTCGTATTTAACCTAAAAAACCAAATACTTATTTTTAAAAGTTACAATTATCCAAAAATTTAATTTAGATTTTCTTCAGCATTTCGTACAAAAGAAGTATAAAAATTAATAAAAAATGTGGTAGATCAAAATGATCTAAAATTTTAAATAAATGGACACAAAAATGTAAAGTCGCAGAGGTAACTGCATTTTTACAAATAAAACGAACAGTACATAAAAATAAAAATTCTTAGTATAATATTAGCGATTATCATGGTTGAATAAAAAAAGTTGTTTTGATTTTAATTTTGTTTAGATATATTTATTTAACTGACTAAAGAGTGCAGCGACTTAAATAATATGTTGTTATTACATTACTGCTTTTGCTAAAATCTTTTTAGGAATGATTCATCTGAAGATGACCTCAGATATGTATATATTTAAATATTAAATACTTAATAACAAATAATATATACAATTGAAGATATGTTCTGTAGTTCGGCGGATTCATTTAATGGATGGTAATTAGTTGGGTACATGCCAAAAAATTAAATTAAAGTACTAAAAACCAAAAAAAAAATTAAAACAAGCAAAAAGATAATTTAAAATCGAACGTTTCGGTGGCAATCTGCACCGTTGTCAAAATAAATTGAATACAAATAATAAAAATAAAAATTAGCTATTATTAGGTTAAATTTTTATATTTTTTAGGAGAATTCTGAAAAATGAAAATACAAAAATGTCATTTATAAAATACCTTGCGAATGCAATAAGTTTTATATAGGTGAAACTTGTAGACCATTAGCCAAACGCATAAAAGAACACAGATTATACATTAAAAACACAGAATTTCATAAATCAAAAATCTGCCAACACGCATTTGATAACAATCATAGAATAAACTGGGATGCTTCGAGCATTTTAGCAAAGGAAACTTGTTCTAAAAACGCAAAATTAAAGAAAGTGCGTATATATTATTAAATAAAGATAATTGTGTAGCATCAATTTCAGTTAATTTAAATAACACTTGGTTGCCTTTGCTTGATACTGAAGTATCTTCAGAAAGACTAAAAATTAACTAACTATTCACCTTTTTCTAATATAAACAATAAATACACCAGCAACCAGTTATCTATGTCACTATTGGTGTATTCCTTTTATGCTCTAGAACCGCCCGAAACCGTTCTTGAATTGTCAAGAACGTCAAAACTATCAAAAATACAATAGACTGCAATTAAAAGGAACACTTTTGGTGTCGTTCTGGGCGGTTCCTAGACCCTAAAAGGAATACACCATATGACACCTATAACCAAACAAACATATTTGACATTTAATGTCAAAGACATTTCAGAATCTCCTAAAAACATATAAAAATTTTAAAATTTAAAACCTAATAATAGTTAATTTTTATTTTTATTATTTGTATTCAATTTATCTTGACAACGGTGGCAGATTTGCCTCCGAAACGTCGATTTTAAATTATCTTTTTACTTGATTTATTTTTTTTTGGTTTTTTAGTACTTTTAATTTAATTTTTTGGCGTGTACCCAACTAATTACCATCCATTAAATAATATATACAAATAATAAATAAATATAAAAGTAATTTGACTCTTTGTCATAAGGCTTTGGACAAGGTGATATTTATGATGATTATTTTAGCATTTTTAAATTAAATTAAGATATAGACCCAATGTGGAAAACGCTTATTTTATAACGTCTTGAATATCTGGGTGTACACGAGTTGTTAGACAGTGATAACAATATTATGAATTTGGGATTGTTATTAGACAAAGATGCACGAGTTGCTAGAAAAACATTGTTTAGTTCTAGACGATAAAAAAATGTTTTATACGATTTTTTCTGTATTTTGCTGTTAAACCCCGTTTATTTTAATAAGGGAGAAACTCTTGCGTGGTCCGACCGTGTTACATTTTTTTATAATTACATGGTCTGAATCTATTTATTGGTATACTTTTGAAGTATTCGACGAATACTTTTTATGAGTATTTGAATATCGGCGGTCCGAGTATTCGAATACTGGAATGTGTAAGCAGTATCCGAATACCAAAATTGTATACTATAAGGGAACAAAAAGTAGGAAAACTGAGGTGAGGACCTTTTTTCTCTTCAAATTTTTAATCATTGGTTTTGTTTTTTTCGTTTGTAGTATTCGAATCTTTTTTTTCCAGTTTTCGAATACCGATTCCGAGTGTTCGTGAATACCGAGTATTCGAATATTTTTTTTCTTCCAAGTATTCAAATATTCGGTATTCGAATACTTTTTTTTTTTCCGGTATTCGTATTCGTTTTCGAATACCGATTTTCAGTATTCGAACCAACTCTGACTACCCCCATCTATACTCTGTCCCTGGTAGAAGATAATTGAGTAATATCAAGTAACAAAACAGTGAAAACCATATGAAAACCACACGGGAAAAATAATGAGATTCCATTTTTTATAAAATAATATTTTTGCTGTATATTATACCTCGTAAGCTAATGCATATTATAGTAATGAAAGAAACGGAAATATTAATAAGGATCATGTCTAAAAAGCCTTTTAAAATGGACATTCATCGTTTTTCTCACGTGGTCTTCATATTTTATGTTATAATATATAGACGGTATGAGGGATGCCTTAAAATTTGTAATGTTTGGTTTTGACCTGTCTGTAATAGGGTCAGCTCTAGGAACTCAATCATCCCCTCGTCTAGTAACTCGACTCGAAATTGAACAATCCTAATCTATTTTATCTGCGTACGTCTAGCAACTCGAGCACACCGGAATATCTATTGTCAAATTAATGCAATGGTATATAATACTAAGAATTTTAGTCAAGAAGGGAATTATATTTTTGAGGTTATATAAAATTATATACCGAGCGAATACCCACTTACCTTTGGGTTGGCAGCTTCATTATATAAATAATTCAAAGCAGTACCATTTCTACAGAGGCTTTACAAATATGAAACTTCTCTTATTTGTTAAAAAATACAAAACGACACGGTACAAAAATATACGTAAATTCTTAAGTATTTCTACAAATACTAGGATTTCCTCATCTTGGACCAAAATATTTTTTTAAATGTCTTAACCAAATTATTTAAAATTTATACTCATTTATTATGTGAATTTTTGTTTTAAGAAATAAATAAACGCATAATTTATTTATTTCTTAAAATTATATTCAACGTTGCGTTGAATTCAGCGCCCTCATCGGAAACTTTTTTGGTACCATGTGCTGTCATAAATATTTTGCTTTGCTGCAATAGTAAAAAATATGGTAAATAGTTTACCAAAAATGTGATAAACAGTTTATCTAAAAACTTACTGATAAACTTGTTAGAGAACTGAAAAAAATACTAAAAATTAAATGTCTGATGGAGATTTTACAGTTTGACATTACTTTTGAAAAAATTAACTGGTAAAGATACACCTATTGGGTATCTTAACCGGGTAAAAAGAAAAGTAAAAATGTTTAGTCATATAATAAAGTATTTGATTCTTTATTTGTTTTCTGGGAGATTACGTTTAAACAAAATATTATTTGGCTTTTCTTCAGAATAAAATTAAAAAGTTTATTAAACATTTTAAGAAAATTGAAACTTTTATATACTATAAAGAACTATTCTGTTCTTACACAATATAATAAAAGTTATAATTACTTTAACAGATAATGTAATGAAATATTTATTATTAAGTTACTTACGATACAAAGGTTTTAATCCATAAACAAAGGTTCATTAGCTCTCGGTTGAAATTATTTTAATTCAATAAAATAAAATCTTAACAAAATGCCAGACGGGATCTGGGCCAATGGTTGCGTCTCAAAATATACCAAGTCTGTAGTGCTTTCCTACAGTCAAGATCAAACACTTAATTTTTTATCGTTGTTCTAAATCTCCAACTCACTGTTATTTTTCAATATCTCACACCAAATATGTTTTACATTTTGCACTTTTCTTCTTCAGTTATATTTTTAGATGCATGCATCTTGAAACTGATATATCTTTGACATGATCGAAAATATACCATAAATAATACATCTAAACAGCACTTACAGAAAAAAACAATAAATCAACAGAAACTACTGTAAACTCACGCGACCAAAAGAAAATAAAAACCAAACCAAACTGTTAAGCAGCAAAAACTACTAAGAACATAACCCTTTTTGTGGATTTTCAAAATATTATATATATTATATACTCTAAACGCTCTGACAGTAAACCTTTCTTTGTCTTATTTAGGTTAGTAAACGATAAAGCCTAATTGTTTTTCTAAAATATAATGCGTTTGTGAAAGTGCCGGTTTTAAGACACAAATCAAAAATCGGGTTATTTCTGTAAATATTCTTCACCATTTTAGATCTAGATACCCATTTTCATCAGCTGGTTGATCGAATTCCAACACTGTGCTCCTCATTCTCAGTCGATAATAATTTAATAAGGACATATTTCTTTGCTATGCAGTTTATAAAGACTACTTTCTATTTCAAAATATTTTAACATTTTGGAATTTCTCCAAATCTGTAACACTTTATTTTATTTTTTTATAGAATAGGGTGTTACTGAATGTGCTTGTTAAGCTGATATCTTCATTACATTTTTATTTTATTTGCAAGGTCTCCTTTATAAATATTTTTATGCGATACAGGCAGGTCCACTGTAATAGAATCATAGAAAACACTTAGGCGAATTGACTTACATTCGCCTGACTTGAGCGAGCGTAAACAAAACTCGCAAAAACGATGCGTTAAATGTGGAATGTTTTAGATGATTTCATTTTAAATATTAAAATATTTACTACTTTCTTGCAGCCTCAGCCATTGAAAATATGTGGTAAGTATCGAAGCGGACAGTAGTAAACTCATCAGTTCCCTGCCTATGTTTCTAGTAACGTGGACCTGTCTGTATAATTATTTGCATACTTTTTTAGGTCCAAAAATGGAACGACATAATAGAAAAAGGTCCAGAGTATGGGACGACGGAAGCAGCGTGGAAAGGCGTTCTCGGAGAGGCAGATCGAAGGTGCGACCTCCATTCTAAAGTCCGGGACTGTCTTGTTAACGACTGTATGAATAAAATTAAACAATGGCAGAAGGATACGTATCATAAGGTAAATCAGTATTGGATTAAAATATTATTTTCTGCGACCGTTGAAAAAATGCTGTTTTTTGTATTTGAATGAAGATACTCTATTTTACTTAATTTAAGGTCTGACCGTTTGCGAATAAAGTTAAAATATAAATTTACGTAAATAAAGTTTAAATATAAATGATTTAAAATTATTAGCCATAGTGAATTCGGATTATACAGAAATTAAAAGTATTTTAAAGAGCACGGTCGTAGATAAAATGTAATAAAGTGACCGGCAAAATGTTCTGCAACTTGATCGGCATCGATAACCTAAAAATCCATTTTGACATATGTCATGCGAATAGTGGTAAGGCGGGAAATTTGAAAAAGCTAATATGAAATCACGAAAACTGGGGTTAGGTCACAAAATATCGAAAAATCTCTAGGACTAAAAACTTCTTAGAATTTAATTCTAGCTCCGAATACAAAATTTAAAGAATTTATAAAAAAAAATGCTATTTTTTATTATTATTATTATTTTTTAACAAAGTTTAAATTTACCTTTTTAATGCCATCTACTATTTTATTCGTTTAGCAAATAAAATAAACAATTAACTATTTTTTTTACTTTTTACAAAAACATAGACAATTTTTAGTATAACTTATAAGCAAATTAAAAACAACCATAAAAATACAAGCTGAAAATTAAGAGGAATTATCTTTAACCTGTTTTTTTTCATTTGTCTTCAGAGCCTACTAGAGCATCTATTTTAATTTCTAGCTTGTATTTTTTTTGTTAAGGTAATTTGCTTATGAGTAATGGTTTTTGTAAAATTAAAAAAAAATGTAAACTGTTTATTTTACTTGTTGAACTAATAAAATAATAGATGTAAATGATAATAAAATAAATCAATAAATTAAGGGGTAATTTTTAAGTTTATGGACAAAATGTAAAAACTCGTCATACTTATAAGTAGAAAATGATTAGGATCAATTAATTTTACTATTTCTAAATATTTTAACGTTTTTGATTTGGAAAAATAGTAAAAACATTTTTATAAATAAACCATTACTACACCGAGTGTACTGGCGAAAACCCATTTTTTTTTAAATTATAGTAGGAAAGCCCTCAATGCTAAATAAAAAATATTTTATTTTCATTAGGAATTTAAATTTCACTACTTTTATAAAAAGGATGCTTGAATAACTCACCCTGTACAATGAGCCTGATACTAATTAATGTGAGACATGTGGTTAATTTATTATAGGAACTAAAATGTCTAGTTACAACATATGTGCTTGACAATCACTTGGGACGATTTATATTAATTCTGGACATCGGCTGGAGATAACAAATGTATCTCCGATTAAGCTGTATCAAAAGAGTTATGCTAGTTCCTTTATAGAATCATGGACACAAAATATCGTATATGCTTAATTTTCTCCATAGCTTCTAAGCTATAACTTTGGCTTAACAGTTGTTATTTACTGTTAAGAATACATATTACAGGGTGATTAAAAGTTTTTGAAAAAAAATTATTATTTTTAATCTCTCTGTATGATGTGCCGTTAAAAGAAAGTAATTTTGGTGATGATAAAACATCAGAACTAAGTAAGGGTATAATTTATCTGCAAATAAGATTACTGTCTTTCAACAGCACATCACACAGGGCGATTATAAATTATTTATTTTTGCCAAAAACTTTTATTCACCCTGTAAAATGTATTGTTTACAGTAAATAACAACGGTTACGCCAAGGTTATAGCTTCACCTTTCTTTAACATTTTCTTTTTAATTTTCTTAATAACCTACCTAATTATTAAAAGAGATATGGCCATTTAAATTAAAGCATTTTGTGTATTGGAGATAATCGAGCATATGAAATATTTTTGTCCATGAGTGTATTATTTTTTATGAAATATATTTTTGCCATTTTTCTATTAATTTAAATGCATTTATTATATAAGGTTCTTATTTGTTTTTTCTTTTACTGTGATATCTTTTTTCGTTAGTTTAATTATTAGTCTAAGGCAAAAAAATGGATGCTTATCGCTTATTTTTAGGTTATCCTGTACAGGCGCGGAAAGTTTTAATATTTTATATGGGTGACATGTGTAAAAACGTTTTAAACAGCAAAAAAAAGGCCTCACCCACATTCATCTACTTACTCCATTTCTTCTTGCATGATAGCCAAAAATTTTGAACAGTTTTGAAAGACAAATCCAAGAAATGTCAAAATTGTTCTTTTCTCATATGGGTGCATTATTGCACTATACATGAATTAACTATTAAAAACGTACACAAAATAAAGTTTGATGTGTTCAAGCGTTTTTCCAAAAACAAACCACTGAATTTTAAATAAATTTGTTCCAGTTCACACTGCTGTATGTGCAGATACATTGGTCTACCAAAACAATCCATCTGGTTTTTGCGTCTGTTTGTTTCTAATTTGTTGTCACCTTTTGGTAAAAAGATTAATAGTATTTGCTAGTTTTTTTTTTGCTCTACTCAAAATGTTAAAACATAATTACTTCGCAAGAACCAAAAAACGTTTTTTCATACAAGAAATACCATAAATTTTTCCCGTTAGGTAACGTATTTAAGGGGATGTCGTAGCACGTTAAATGAGCTAAAATGCGATTCGCTGCCTATTTTCAAATATCTGTTTGGGAAAAAGTTGTATATAGAAAAGTTTCTTAAAATGATCCAAAGATTATCGGAAAGTTGGTTATTTTTACGGTTTTGTAATTTTGGGAAATTTAATGTGTTAATTATTACCATTACCAAAAATCAATTAATTTTCCAATAATCTTTGGATCATTTTAAGAAACTTTTCTATGTACAACTTCTTCTCAAAACAAATATTTAAAAAACAGCAGCCAATCGCGTTTTAGCTTAATTTAACGTGCTACGGCATCCTCTTAATTGTTTTTATGAACAGAAAAAATAGGATTCTCATTGATTTGTTAAAAGCAGATTGAAATATCTCTTACTTATTTCAATTGTTCATCTTTTGTTTACCCACCAAGTTTTAAAAATGTGACATTATACAAAAATCAACGGAAATATAGCGTGCCATCACATATATTATTCTACTTCACGCGGACCTATTTAAATGTACTTCTACGTAACATTGGTATCAAATCAAACTTACTTTTACTTTTCCGAAAGGTATTGACATAGTATTACGGTGTATGCATAACAATTAAATATGCCTACGTGAAAAGGCACTTTGAATACATTTTTTTCATTAAATATTTTAAATGCGTTTATATACGATTACATAAAAATGCTAAAATGTTGTGGAATTTTACAAATTATACTGTTATTATGTTAACTGTTAACTAGAAGAGAATTAATTATTTTAGTGAAAGATACTATCTTCTTGATTAACCATAATTTGAAAACCCAAATTTTAAGCAACTAGAGACCTATAAAATAATATTTATTTTAAAGTAAAATATATAGTAAATATTCTTTTTTAACACGCTTTTATTAGCTTGGGTTGTAACTATCTATCTATCTATTTATCTATCTATCTATGTAACGGAATCTTTGAGCCTAATTTTTACCAACTTCCAGCGATTCAATTTCTTTGAAACTTTGCACACGTATCAAGGACCGATGACAATGCAATAATTTAAAAACAGTATCCCGTTATCCTGATTAGGACCGCCAGGATAAATAAATTCCTTTACAGATCCTCTGTGTCTCTTGACAAAATGGCGAAGGAATTTTTTAGTGAATAAACTGGAGCATTTATTTTTAAAAACTAATTGATATATCGAACTAAAAATGAAAAATAAATAATAGTTTAAAAAACTAAAAACACGCTTTTATATGCAACCGAACTAAAAATTAGAAAATAATTTTTCATTACAAAGAGTTTGTCACTTCAGAATAAAAGCGTGGGGTGCTTAATATATTAAATGTTATAATTATTCTATTTGCAAATATCTATGAGGGAAAAGTTATGAAAAATAGTAAAATGCACCCCACGCTTTTTACTCTGAAGTGACAAACTCTTTGTAATGAAAAATTATTTTCTAATTTTTAGTTCGGTTGCATATAAAAGCGTGTTTTTTTAGTTTTTTTAAACTATTATTTATTACTATTTTGATTTACACAAATAATTCATGCTATTTTTAACACACTTCAAAAACAAGTTAGTTCGCCAGGTATGTTTCTTTAGCGTTAATGTTACGCGATTATCTCGTCAATTGTGCCCCGATTATTTCTTTTTTTTTTATTTAAAAGAGTTCACTTCCGCAGTCGTCCCATAAACAAACAAAGTCAAGATCGCAGAAATATAACTAGACCTATTGCTTTCTCGCCGCTATATGCTCAAACATCAATCGATAATTATTCTATGACTACTAGCGCAACCTATTAGTGTGTAACGTTAAACAAATAACATAATAATACGAGGGCAGTTTACAAACCGCTTTTTTCACCGAACTGAAAAAGAAAGACTACTGTAAAAAGCACGGTGACATGTTCTGTAACGTTTCAAGTTAATCAAATTACAAGTCCCTGTGCTTTTTAATGTAGTCTTTTGAAAGAGGTACTGGTAGTGTTTTTTAGTGTATGTTTACCGATTTAATAGTAAGTAATAATGAATAAAAAGCAAAAATTTAAAAAATTAAACCGACTCCGAAAAAATAAATAAAATTTCTAAAAATGTTTAAATAATAAAAGAAACAAATGAAGTCGGGTAATAATATATTCGTTAAACTACTAAATGTTTATAACTAAATAAGCACAAGCTTTTTATACTTTAATACCATATACAGGGTGATTCAAAAATCGATCACGAAACTTAAGGAGTGATTCTACTTGACAAAATAAGGGTAGAGCTTCATTATATATTTTTTCAAAATGTCATTCGTTTTCGAGTTACAAGCCGTCAAAGTTCAATATTTTCGCTATATTGCATTTATTTTTTAACCAATCCAGTTGATATTTGGCACACAAATCGAACTTTGCAGATTCTAAAATTTTAAGACAAAAGTACTTTTTCAAATACCGCCAGAGGGCACTTTACCTAAAACTTAAATTTATTTACATCATAACTTTTTTATTTTGACAGATATCGCAAAGCTGGGCGCCATTTTATAGACAATCAAAAACTTAAAAAATAAGGTACTCTTTATTAAAGTCGATAAACCTCACCGTTTAGGCACCAATAGACATCAAAGTTTTCATCAATTTCAATCAAATTACCTACATACATACAGGGTGTCCAGTAACTCAACCGACAAACTTAACCAAACGATTCTACAACAAAAAATAAGAAAAAAACTTCATATAAACATATGTCCCAAACGTCTTAGTTTTGAACTACGGTGTGTTAAATAATAAAAAAAACTAATTAACTTTTTTCTTATTCTCTGTTGTAGAATCGTTTGGTTAAGTTTGTCGGTTGAGTTACTGGACACCCTGTATGTATGTAGGTAATTTGATTGAAATTGATAAAAACTTTGATGTCTATTGGTGCCTAAACGGTGAGGTTTATCGACTTTAAGTACTTATTTGTAGTCTTGATTGTCTATAAAATGGCGCCCCCAGCTTTGCGATATCTGTCAAAATAAAAAGTTATGATGTAAATAAATTTTAAGTTTTAGGTAAAGTGCCCTCTGGCGGTATTTAAAAAAATACTTTTGTCTTAAAATATTTAGAATCTGCAAAGCTCGATTTGTGTGCCAAATATCAACTGGATTGGTTAAAAAATAAATGCAATATGGCGAAAAACCAAAATAAAAATTGAACTTTGAAGGTTGGTTTGGCCTTACATACTAAGTGTTTTGGCCACGGAACTACTTATTTTACTCGTATGTTTATCTTTACTTATATAAACACATATGAACAGGGACACACGCTTCACATCCTGGGGTCCATCAGGATGACTTTTTAATGCAAGACACACAAGAAGACCACTAAAACAGGAAGACACACAATGGAAAGACGAGGGTTTTATATTACTTATTATTTTATATATTTTGGCCTATTTCTTGACAGTATTTGCCAAGAGAAGTAAAAATTTTGTAGTTATTAGATTTTAGTATTTCTGGTAGCCATATTGGTAGCAAAAATTTGCTGGACAGTAGCTCATTAATAAATTTGTTTGTTTGTTGTTGATGGAGATGACAGTTGAACAAAATATGGTTTAGGTCGCCATATTGGCCGCAGGAGCATAATGGGCTATCTTTGATGCCGATTTTATATAGATGACTAGGAAAACGTCCATGGTTAAGCTTTAGACGACTTATGGTGGCAATTAATTTTCTATTTGTAGGGTGGTTATAATACCAATGTGTCTTTGGGATACTATCATGAATTTTATAATAGAATGTATTAGTTTCGCTACCATAAGCACGCCATTCTCTATTCCATTTGTCATTTATATTTGTTTTAATGATAGAAATAAGGTCTTGCATTATGATGGTTTCATCCTGAGTGGTTTTAGGTGCCTTGTTAGCTAATTGGTCTGCTAATTCGTTGCCTAATATACCTGAGTGAGCCTTTGTCCAAATAAATTTTATTTCTCTGTTTGTAGTGGTATGGATGATATTAATTATGTTGGCTATAAAGATGTTAGGATTGATGTGTTTGTTTGTCGAAAAATATTTAAGGCAATTTAGGACAGATTGTGAATCCGAGCAGATTAAAACATTTTTGTAATTTTGACTGGTGGCCCATATAAGTGCATGATTTATTGCGGCAGCTTCTGCTGAAAATATACTGAGGTTAGGGTTAAGGTTAAAGGATTCCTGGTGATTTAATTGGGGGCATATGAAGGCTGCACTAAGATTATTAGGTTTCTTGGATCCATCTGTAAAAATTATAAGTGAGTTTTAGGATAGAACGAAATTATTTCCCCAAAGTGCACGTTAGTCATTGTCGGTTCTGCTGGATATTCTGGTATATTCACGTCGGATACTGTAAATAGCGCGTTATACGGCATATTATAGATATTTATTAGCGGCAACTGCTGGATGGTATTAAGATTAAAATTTTGGCATATTTCGTATGCAACTGCTGAGGGTGGTATATTTTTTTATTCCAGTATGAATGTGTAAGAGTGTGTATATAGATATGGTGTATTTTTGATAATAATGGGTGTTGTCTCATGTGCAACTTTAGGATAAATTTACATGCTAATAGTTCTCTTCTAAGGTTCAAAGGTGGCTCCCCTGCTTCTACTAAAATTGCTGCTGTTGGTGAGGATTTCATAAGTCCTAAGCATATTCGTAAGGCTTTGTATTGTAATTTGTCGATTTTTTTGAGATGGCAATTGCTGGCTGAACCATAAAAAATACTTCCGTAGTCAATTATTGATCGGATGTATGATCTATAAAAAAGTAGGGCTACCTGTTGATGTGCTCCCCAAGAGAAAGAACATATTTGTTTGAGCAGGTTGATGCTTTTTTCAGTTTTGCTAATAATATTGTTGATGTGTGTTGTCCAAAGTAATTTAGAGTCTAGCGTTATTCCTAGATATTTAAATTCTCGTGCTACAGAAAATCTAGTGCCATTAAGAGTAATGTGATCATGATTAGGGATTCTTCGCCGAGTAAAAAATACAACGGTGGTCTTTTTAACCGATAAGTCAAAGCCATTTTCGTGACAGTAATTTTTAGGCAGTACGTTATATGATTGAGTTTTATTTGGCTATTTTCCTTATTGGCTTCTTTGCTGTATAGAGCTAAGTCATCGGCATATTGAATGCAGGTTATGGGGTTACTCCATAAATTATGAAGATCAGCAGTATATAAGTTAAAAAGTAGGGGTGATAAAACTGAGCCCT
Organism: Listronotus bonariensis; assembly: GCA_014170235.1. NCBI lineage: Eukaryota > Metazoa > Arthropoda > Insecta > Coleoptera > Curculionidae > Listronotus > Listronotus bonariensis. Next base: position 19,078 of record JACEGR010003871.1, on the reverse strand, counting down.
GTGGGATGCCTAATGACGTTAATCTTGGGGCTAAGTATGTGTGGTCTTTTAGCCGGATGGTAATACTGCGATCTTTAAATAAATTGATTATAGATTTAATTGCTGGTAATGGTATGTTAAGATATTTCATTTTTGTGCTAATAATTGTAAATTTACACTATCATATGCATGCTTAATGTCAGCGAAAATTACTCCGATGCATTTATTTTCTGTTAAACCAGATTGTATGTCTCCGACAAGATGTGCTATGGCTTCGTTAGTGCCATTGCCTGGAATAAAACCATACATATTGGGCGGTAATATCTTATTATGCATAAGCCAGTATGTTAATCTAAATTTAACAAGTCTTTCATAAGTCTTTAAAATGCAAGATAACAAGGTGATTGCTCTGTAGGATTCTATAAGTGAGGGTCTTTATTTGGTTTAAGAAATAAAATTACTAGGCCCTGTTTTAATTGACTAGGTACGTGTGATGTCGACCACATTTCATTAAAAATTTCTAAAATGAAGGTTTTTGCAAAAACCCAAGATGTTGTATCATAGGGTACGAAATATGATCTAAGCCTGGCGATGTATTTTCTCTTTTTGTAATGGCTTTATCTAATTCAAACATTGTAAATTTCTTAGTTAGAAAGTGGGTAGGGGGGTATTAGTGGTTTGGTCATCGTGAAGTGGTTCATAATCAACGGTGGGTGGTGTTAGACTACACAGGATATTGTCCATTAAATCTTCATTTATTGTTGGTATATTAGTTTTATTGTTTTTTAGTGATTTAATTTTTTTCCATACATTACCAATAGGAATATCCTTATTTAGAGAACTACAGTACTTTTGCCAGTGTAGTTTGGCTTTTTCTTTGAATTTCCTTTTTGCGTGGGCCATAAACCTTTTGCATTCGATAAAATTTGTTTCTGTTGGGTTGCTTTTATACGTTTTAAAAGATTGTTTCCTCTTTTCAATGATTTGTAGGCATTCATCATCCCACCAAGCTGGTTTATCTTTAGTTTTAGGTATAAATGGTTTGTTTTCTTTTATGCTTGATATTGAGGCTTGATTTATAGCATTAATTAAAAAATTAAACTTGCTGTCGGTGTTCTGTAGTGGTGGGTGAGTACTTATGATATTTTCTAGTATATTAGAATATATTGTCCAATTTGCTGAATTAACACGCCATTTTCTATTAGGATAGATTAATTGATTGGTGCAAATCTCTGTATTATGTTTTATTAGTATGGGGAAATGATCTGAACCTAAGGTATCAGAATGAATGTCCCAAGTAAATAGTGGGGCAATGTTGGAGGAGACAAGACTTATATCCACACATGATTTAGTGTTGATATTTGAGGTTAACCTTGTTGGTGAACCATTGTTTAAAATAATAAGGTCTGATGTCTCTACTGCTTCTAATAAGGTGTCACCTTCTTGATTCGATATGTTTGATCCCCAAGCTCCATGATGCGCATTGAAGTCGCCACAAATCACAACATTTTTATAAAGTGAAAAATTTTTGTTCCAATCCTGGGTCGTCGTTCTTGTGGTAGGGGGCCTGTACAAGGAAAATATGTGTATGATTTTGTTATTAGTAGTTAATTTAATACCACATATTTCAAATGGTAAATTTTGATTTTTAATGTTAAGTTTTTTAAAATTTAAATACGAAGCAACCAGGATCGCTACACCACCTTTGCCGTTTGGCCTGTCCTCTCGTATTAGTTGGTATCCTGGAAAGGATATATATAGATCAGGTTTTAGCCATGTTTCAGAAATAAGGGCTATGTCAGCTTTACTGGTTAGTAAAAATTGTGTTATGCTGTGTTTGTTGGAGATAATTGATCTTGCATTCCATTGAACTATTAAAAGTTTCTTGCTTTGATTTGGTAAGGCCATTTTTATAAGTGATTTTCGGATATGTTATTAAAAACGGATAACACCGATGATTTAATATTATTGTCTAATTCATTCATATCTGTCAGATCCGATTGTAATATTTTATCAATTAAATTTTTTGGTAACAAGGGTAATTTTTTCGATAAGTTCTTCTTTGTAATTAAGGAAATCCTCCCTGTACGGATTTGGCAATATAGAAGAGCTAGTAGACTACGTCTTATTGGTGAGGTTATGTCTTGTGCAAGGGTTTCCGCTTTGCGTTTTTGGTTGCATTATTTGCAGTTTTAGGTAACGGTGTATATGTGTTATGTTGAGTTTTTGGTTTAGTAAAAGGTAATTGAGAACCTATGTTAGGAAGATTTGGATATTCCTTGAGGTCTGCTAGAGCTTGGTATCGATTCTGTGTAAGCGCATTAATATAAGAGGGGTTGCTGCTAATTTTTTTGCTTCTACAAAGGACACATTGTTTTGGGCCATGATATTTTTAATCCTCTTTTGATTTTGATACTCAGGGCAATCTTTTGATGTTGATACATGAGAATTGCTCTTGCAGTATATACATTTTGTATCACATGTACTATTATTCTCCTCAGTGTGTATGCTACCGCATTTTTTACATTTTCTTTACCTTTACAGTTCCTCGATACATGACCGTATCTCAGGCACTGCTCGCATTGTATAACCTTGTAAACATATGGTTCTATTTCAAACTCTACCGAATTTATATGGACGTACCGAGGTAATTGAGTTCCCTGAAAGGAGACTGATATCATTTGTCTAGGTACTGATTTTAATTCACCTTTTTACTTTGTGGATCTGTTATTTGGCGGGTATATCGGTACACAGAAATGGCATTAGGATATTCTAATTTAATTTCATTTAGCAAATATTCCTCCGAAAAATATGTATCAATGCCTCTTATAATACCCTTCCGTTCAACAAAAAATTTTGGAATGTAGGCAATAAATTCATTATCTAAAATGCATGTTTTGTGGTTAATTAATTTGTTAGCTGCATTAAAATTACTGAATTCTATTTTAATTTTGTTACGTCCAATAGAAGTTATATTATTTTTGTTTTCATATATATAAGGATCTTTTTTAAGATAGTGGCCTACGCGTATTGCATGTAGTTTACCAATATTTTTATTTTTGGATTCAATATAAACGTAGAAAGGTCCTTTGTCTGAAGGACTATAACGAATATTAAGGTCTATATAATAAGGCAAGGAATTGTTTCCATCAATGTCCATGGGATTGGTTATTTCTTTGTTTTTATTTTGGTGACTATCAATTGCATTTTGTAACTGTTGTAAAATGCGATTATTAGATACATTCATAAAAAAGGAACGTTCTCACCGGGATTTTTCTGTGAATTATTTGGAAATCCTGCGAATTCGGTCTCCTCACTTCTTTGGGTACCAGGGGTTGCCCCTCTTCCCCATAGGTTCCACTATCCATTAATTATAATTAAGATTCGAACTTAACCGACAGTTAACTTGAGTTCAATATACAACACTTAGGCTTTTTCTCTCACAAAAAAACTTATCAGTATTCGCTGCGAGATTTCGACCGGCCGATAGTACGATCTTAACAAGCTACAAAAATTAATGTAATTTACATACATTTACTTATACGTAATAAAATAAAGCATTTAATTTAATCAAACGCCTCTATCAACTTTATCGTATCCTGTCACTAAAAAAATGGATGCATACTTACCTGCAAACGGAAATTTCTCCTTGAACGTTTGGGGGAAAATCGTTATTTGTAATGGCGAAATAGTGAATGATGATGGTTTTTTGGTTCGAAACGTCGCATAAATGTAAAGTGTGATATATCGTTGAATTTAGAATTAAAATACAAGTTTATTAAGCCCAAAACCAAATATTTCATCCCATTTAAAAAACAAAGTTGATGATGGTGGCTCAAAGACGAAACGTCGGATCTTAAATTTAAGTGACATCATTTTATAGAACAGAAAAAGTGGCAATGTTAATGTGTCGTTGGTTTTAAAATATCTCCTTAAATAAACCGAGAAAAAATAACAACTGTTTCGCAAAATTTCGGTTTTTTTCGGATAATTCCGGAACGGCTGCTAATTTTTAAATTTTTAAAACGGAATATTGTTAAGCATAAAAAGCGCAACTTTGCCACATCCAACTCTGCATCTCTTTTAATTACCGAGATAAATGCTCTGTATGATACTTTAATATTATAAAGAGGTAAAGTTTGTAATTTTGTTTGTTTATAATGGCTAATTTTCAGAAATACTGAACCGATCATAAAAATTCTTTCTACAATCAGAAAGCTACACTATTCAGGAGTGTGATAGGCTGTATCAAAGATAATATGTAGTTTCACCTCAGACATCCAGAACAATGCTAGATTTTTGGTCATCAGGCTTGAACGCTGCGCTTCGTGGAATTTATGAAGCGGGTATCCATCGAGTACACACAGTAAACAGTACGTATAATTTGCCGCTTCATAAATTCAGCCAAGCCAGCGTCCAAACTGATGACCAAAAATTTAGCATTGTTCTGGAAGTCTATAGTAAAACTACAATTGTCTTTGGCTATATTTTATTATGATTAAACAAAAAGTTTAGAGATTAACGCCCAATGATGCAGGTACAGGCCGGCTAGTACACTATAAGGCACGCCGCAAATTGAGACGCGTCTAACGCGTGCGACGTGAGATATTATGTCACTGTCACAAAATCAATGACTTTTTGAGTAGACGCGTCGCTAATTAATTTACGCTGTATAATTTTATTTCATAGGTTACAAAAGTACGTGTTTTGCTGAGTCGCGTCGCACGCGTTATACGTGTCTCAATTTGGGCCTTGCCTAAGTCAATTCTGCGGATTTTTGAGATATCAACAGCATGTTGATATACTCCAATTGCGCTAATAAGTAAAGAAAAAAATTAATACTTTGGTTATAAATATTTTAATACAACTTTGTCACTGTCAGAGTGACAAATTATCTGATAACATGTAATTAATTACCTTCCATTGTAAAATATACTACTAAGTTAAGTAGGTCGGCTAATCTCGTTTATTTTAGATATATATTTACTTACTTTACCTAAAAACTATCAATAATTGACGTATTGCTAGTTTTTAAGGAAAGTAAGAGAATATGTATCTAAAATAAACTAAATTGTTGACCTACCCATTAATGGTTCTTACAATAAAAGATTTTTTTTTACATTTTATATTATTTTTTACTATAATAGTAACAGAATTAGTTATTTTAAATAATAGTATCCAAAATATTATTTTGCAATATCACTTTGTACCATTACATTGACGTGATGTAATGTTGATGTAAAATTTATCAATAATTGACTTGGATTATAAATTTTTAAAGTAACTTTCAATAATGAATAAACATGTATTAAAATATACAGGGTTTCCATTTAAAAAACCTAATAAAATGAACATTTTGGTTTTAAGCTTTTGTTGCATGTTTACCACTACTGTCAATACCATTATTGTGTCTAAATAAACATTTGTTATCTTTAGTTTGTTTTTATATTGTATACAGGGGCAAAGTTATTTCGTATATAAATGGAGTTGAATCACCCTGTATAGTAGGGTGAATCGAAAAACGTTTTTTTTCAAATCGTTTTCGGACAGTCTTTAAAATGTGTCTCTGGATGTACGAAACCTCGTGTTAAAATGTGAACTCTTTAACTTTTTATCTTTAGGTTCCTCATTGGCTCTGAAACTTGGTAAATATTTAATTGAATTGATTTTTTCGAGTGAATTAAAAATCTGAAAATACATGTTTTACATAATTCTTAATATATAATATTATCCAAACTAATGTCTAAAGGTTTGTTTAACCATTTAAAAACTGACCGCCTATGGCCAATTTCCGATTAAATATAGCGCGTTGGTAATAATGTTATTTGGCAACGTTTACGTTCGGTACTGGTAATAACTTGCGTTATTAGAGAATATTAGAATAGTGTTTAAAAACAATTCATTATTAACACTAAATTAATTGCAGATCCGGAGAGCTCAAGTGTATCAACGCAAGGCTTGTACAACTGTATCAGCTAAATGCAGATACTAGAAGTATTTTTGGTGGTTAAAAATATTGTACCATTAGTTGCAATAAAGGTATGAAAAAATGCATTAAAAACATATTACGGTATCAAACTTTATTTACCAATTTCACTCCGAGACCGACAGTTTTAATCTAGATAAAACTAACTTTGATACACTGTAGCTCTCCTGACCTGCATTTTATTTATTGTTTATAATGAATTGTTGTTAAACACCATTCCAATATACTCTAATAACGCAAGTTATCGCCAGTACCACCGTAAACGTTGCCAAATTACATTATTACCAGCGCGCCATATTTAATTGGAAATTGGCCATAGGCGGAGTAGTTTTTAAATTATTAAACAAACCTTCAGACATACAAATTAAGTAATATTTTTTAACATTTTTTACCATCATTATAAACTATTAGACTGTAAACATTATGTAAAATATGTATTCTTAGAGTTAGAGAGTTCAGATTTTAACACTAGATTTCAGCCAGAGGCATATTTTGAAGACTGCCCAGAAACGTTTGAAAAAAAAAAATTTCGTTCCACCCTACTGTATATGTAGTATAAGTAAAAAAACACACATTAGCAAAACTAAAGAAGAAAAATGACAAAGCAGAGAATTAGTTTGCTTAAAATCCAAAATCTTTAGTAAAAGTAGATTTTTATATTTTTTAGGACAGAATGTATCTCTTTTTGTTCAACTTACCAGTCAATTTTTTTATGTTTTTTTTTTTTTAATTTATTGGCACATACCTAAAGATATCGTTTTAATATGTGAGAACTGATAGTAAATGGTGTTTCAAACCTCTTTAAGTTTTAATTAATATACACCTTGTGCCAGTTCGAAGCTATCAATTGGTTTTCTGTTTAGTAAAGACTACGAGGAAGAGATTAGACTAAGAACGCCTGCATTGAGACCTTTCTCTAATACGATGACGCATCGGTGTCGATTTGTTGCTTTTCTCCCTTTGTTGGCCTTACCAACTAGTGTATTGGCCACCGCTTTGTTGTTGCTAATGATAATTTTGTAGTGACACAATGTGAATAATTAGATTTAAATTTTATTTAAATGAATCTACACTCATGGACAAAATTATGAAATATTTTTGTTATTGGTTTTACGGGAACACAATTTAAAATTATCGCGGTAAGCTTCTATATAGAGTGTCCAATTATTTTTGGCAACTAAATAACCTTATACTAATGCTTCTTTTCCTAGGTGAACGGCTTTTCAGTAAGTCGAAATTATACAGAGTGAGACGATTTTTTTTTTTTTCATTTAATTTATGCATTTTTAACACAGGTGACAAATTTAACATTTTGCTTTGACATTTTGATTCCTCATAATTTTTGTACAAAAAAGGTATACTTTATTTGAATTGATATCTTTAACCGTTTTTCAATAAATCTCATTTTACGTCCAGAGAACCAGCTTCTTATATGTAATAAAAAAAACAGTAATATAACATAATTTTACCACAATTTAATAATTTTTCCAAAATTGTTTTTATTACATACAAAAATGCCTGGATTTAAAATGCCATTTTATGAAAAACAGTCCAAAATATCGATTTAAATAAGGTATACCATTTTGAAAAAAGTTGAAGAAATTAACCTGTCAAAGCAAAATGTCAGAATTTGTCACCTGTAATAAAAATGCATACATAAAATGAAAAAAAAATCTTTCCACCCTGTATAATCCTGAATTACTGAACAGCCGTTTCCCTGTGGCAAAGGTTTCAAAGTTATAATTAAAATAAGATTTTTTATTCCAACTTTAAAGGTCAGTATCTCCCTAACGAAACGCGACAAAACTTTTTTATATTTGAAGTACTAACATGATTTTGGCTCACTCCATCACCCACGTAAAATTAAATTAAGATATAACAAATGTTACATATAACCAAACCTTTTTAAAGAATATTTCTGTTGTATACTTACCTATATCATAATAACATATTTTTTTTCTGGTGCTTTCCTAGAAAACACAAATGGTAAGTTGACTTGATTTGATCTGCCCTTAGTTTTTTTGTCAGGCATGAATTCCATATTAATATTTTTAAGCAAAACGATAAGAGTATCCCATCATGTTGTGTGTGTAGTAGGTAGTTGATGTTTATTATTTTGACGTTTTTCGGAGGTTAAAAAAGTATTTTAATATATATACCGGGTGGCCACGAGATTACTTTCCGGCTACCATTTTTTATTTCTTTATCAATACTGACGAAATTTGGGTGGGATTATTAGACTAACGAAAAGTCATTTTAAGGTGTATACGATAGACTTTTACGACTTTCGGCTTTACCGGAAATGACCGAAACTTTTACTAGAGATCTCTAAACTTTACCTTTTCACTTTTTTTACCCTAGCTCAAAAACCCAAACAGGACCATATCACTTTCATAACATTTCTAAATGCACTATTTTAAAGCAAATCCAACGATGTAAAACACTAAGACACTTTACTTCATTTTATTTAAAAAAAAAAACATGATTTTTGATACCAAATGGCACACTTCACAATTTATCGTAGTTGCCATGAAAACAGAAACTAATAGAATATGTTGTAAAAACAATCGCTTGTGTTCCGTTAAAAGTTTAAAAATAAAAACATTAGTTTATATTTATGTATTTCCTACGATGTTAAAATAATTTTAGGTTAAATTTGGTTTTAAAAATAATAAAATTATCCAAGTACCAAATTTAACTTAAAATTATTTTAACATCGTAGGAGATACAAAAACACAAAATTATGTTTTTATTTTTTAAACTTTTAACTGGAACACAAGCATTTGTTTTTACAACAAATTCTGTTAGTTTCTGTTTTATGGCAACGATGATAAATTGCGACGTACACCAATCAGTATCAAAAGATCATTTACTTACATATTAATTGTTGTTTTTTAAAAGAAAATTAAGTAAAGTGTCGTGGTGTTTTACATCGTTTGATTTGCTTTAAAAATGCTGCATTTAGAAATACTATAAAAGTGATATGGTCCTATTTTGGCTTTTGAGCTAGTGTAAAAAGTAAAAAGAGAAGTTTAGGGCCCTCTAGTAAAAAGTTTAAAAGATAAAATCGATTTCGCATTTTTTTGAAAGTAAGTGAAGTATAAGGAGTGATTTTATAATGATCATTGCACCCTAGATGTAAAATAAAAATTAAATTTAAAAATGAAATATGACCAAAATTTGTTTTAAAAATATTGTATTCCGACTGAAAATGATCTGAAGGATCCAAAAACAAAAAATATACAGGGTGTTTCATTTAAAAATCAAAAGTTCCAGGCATTTCCGGTAAAACCGGAAGTCGAAACCTCTCATATACACCTAAAAATGACTTTTCGTTAGTCTAACAACCGTACCAAATTTGGTCAGATAAAGAAATAAGCATTATAACTCATTATTGGTTCATCTAAAATCAAAAACCAAAATTATTTCGTAAGTACATAAATAAATCACGTTATTGGACGAAGGAAAAAATATAAAATTTGAATTTTTGACTTTGAATAAAAAAACAAATTTTTTGGTCAGATATTCAACATGTATTGGCTCGAAGAAATTAGTTGTAATGAAAATAAAATTCTTCGTTCAATGACTTTCTAATGTTATTTCAAAGATGTGTGCAAAATTTAAAGAAACTCGTTCCCTAACTGTTCGAGAACTCGTGTCTACCGACTTCAAAAATTTAGTTTTACGAAAAACGGGTTTAAGGTTTTAAATCCAATATCCCTGTAGGATTTTCCTTGAATTGTAAAAGAAAGTGGGAAAGGCTGACCAGCATTTGCTTCGCAGCTGATATGGCCTGCTGGGCGAAACTTCTGAAGGGTCTATTTCTTAATATTTTACTTGAATCGATTTGACATTTTAGGAAAATATTTTAAACATATTGTACTATGTTTTAATAAGAAAAAAAAACTTTTTTTATTTTTAAACCCACCTAACTCATTAAGCAATTTCGGACACCTATGGTAAATAAGTAGGTAATAGCTAATGAAGATCTGTTGTTGTTGGATGGCATTACCTAGAATATTTTATTATGCGTATTAATAATCTTCTACATCATATATTATTTACAAAATTTCATACTTATATATTTATAAATAAAGTGGTAGGAAATTTTAAATTTTAAAATAAAAAATGCGTCTTTAAAATCATAATCTTTCCAATATTTGATGTAAAATTTATTAAACCACCTACTATGATATATTTATTTTTACAATCAGGAAAAAAACAAACAATTTCAATTACCTAATCATTTTATAGGGATGTCCCTAATATCAAAAACATGTTTGGGTCATATGTCAAAAATGACAGCTCAAAAAATTTTTGGCTACGCCACTGGATTCTACGGGAAAAAAGTGTCTGTATAATGTGCGATTAGTTTTCTCGTATCTGTAATAACAACAAAGCTACAGGACCTTTTCAAAAAGTGAAAAAATCGAGAATCACCCTGTTATCTCTGAAACGACTTCGCGATAGCGATGATCTGTTTTACCATAAATGTTTTCTCAAAAAAGAGCTCGAGGATGGGGTATCAGATTTTTAATATCTCTTATGGTTTCCAAGTTTCCCATAAGGGGACAACCAAAATGGGACACCCTGTGTTTGACATTATCCCTTTTTCACAACCAATTCCATTCATTGTTTTGCTGACGATAGTATCCTTCGCTTCAGTTTTCAGGTTTTCAAACCAATCTCTAAGCCTGGTTTGGAAGGCAAACGCAATGCATATTTCTCGTTTACAGTGTAATATTATATTGGGGCGAGTTAAGAGTTGGTGACGTCAGAGGTACTTTTTAAAAAGACATATGTTGTTTTAGACGTTTATTGAAAACACAATATAAACTGGAACTGACTAGCCTAAGTACAATGGGTTTTATTTATATCTAAAATAATACTTACTACAAAATATTGCAAATTGCTTCGCCGATGGGTCACGGATTAGATTATAGATACTTTCACTGCTTCTGTTTCAAATCCCCAACAGTTTCTAGAATGTGGAACCTTCTGCCCGCGAAGGTCTTCCCTTTCCCTTTAAATTTTCAAATATTTAAGTCTCATGTTACCAACTCCTCTTACCTTACTGAAGACACCCATCAGCCTTCACAGATTTTCCAAAGATTTAAAAAAACTGTTTGGGCTGTACTCAGAACTCGTACTTCATGTAAGTCTGTCCTGAGTATATGTAATAAAGATTAAGGAAAAATATGCAACCAAATGTGGTATTTGAGGAATGCTTTAATATTTAAAGTTTTAGAATTTCATTTGAAGTATTGATTAGACATACCAAAGTGCTAACTAGAACTTGTATTTTTTTTGAGATTTGTCGTTTGTTTTTTTATAACTACTTATATTATTGTTCAGAAATTATTTATTTTAGACTTTTTAAAATAGTTTAATTGATTTATTTTTTGTCAGGTTAAAAAAATGCAAGACAGAGTACAAAAATCCAAAGAAGAAGTACAAAAATGCAAAGAAAAATATGAACTTGCCCTGCAAGAAATCAACCAATACAATCCCAAGTATATGGAAGATATGACAGTTGTGTTTGATAAGTGCCAAGAAATGGAAGCGCAGCGGCTTAGGTTTATTAAGGAAACATTGTTTGACATTCACAAATATCTTAACATATCACAAGATCCCATGTAAGTAGAACCAAAATTTACCTACAAAAACCTGTTTTAAGCCCTGGCCACATATAACCGCACCAAGTTCGCACCGAGCCTGGCTTCACAATTGTAAAAGACAGTGGGGCAGATTAATTCGGTAAAATTCTAAAGCACTTTTTATGCTCTCAAAAATATAAAAAGCATTTTTTGAAGCTGAGTATATTTTTTATGTATGTATATCTCTTTGATTAAATAAAACAGATTTTCCTACTTATCTCTGTTTTTATCCCAAATTTAAGTGTAGTATAGGTAAAACTATGTTACCTCATATATGTGAAGGTTTATTTTACGATCAGGTATAATTTAAAGCATAGAATAACAGATTTATATTACTACAATTTTATTAAATACAAAATTTTTTGCACTCCATCACCTCAACATTCCACCAGCGAGACCCACGGCTGCGGACTCGTTACGGTTATGTGTGGCCAGACCTTTATTTATTTTGCTCGTTTGTTTTAATATTAAAAATAACTAGCACATCACGCTAAAAAAATATTTTATTAGTTTACAACATTGGACGATGTTTATTTTTAGTCACATTAGGACATGACAAAATTTTAACTGCTTTTACAAAAATTATAAGAAGAGGAAATAAAACTGTTGTATTTCATGCAAAGCATCAACACAGAGAGTTACAAGACAGGTCGACATCTTGTTTTTGAACAATTGTCTGAAAGAGGCCGGCCATAAATTACGACAGTGTTTTTTTAATAATTTGACCTTCTCCCACTCTTCCTGGTGAGATTTGCTTCAACCTCCTCCCCCCAAGACCCAATCTCACGTGAGATTTATATATGTAAAAAGGCAACATTATTTGTCGTCGAACTATTTTTGAAGAGCAAAAAATTTCATTTTCTTTTTGGAGGGACCTGTGCAAATCTTGTAAACTTTTTCTAGCAAAAGAAAAATTACGTATAATTTGAAAAGACTTCCCCTCCCCCTCGTTTTTATCCGTAGAGGTTCTAGAATTTGTAACCTGCTGCCCCCAAATTTTCAAGTATTTAAGTCCCGTGTCAACAAACTCCCTCTTACCTCGCTTAAGACACCCACGGTAAGTTAGTATTTAGGCTTTAAGCCTTCGTGGTTTGTCAAAAGATAAAAAAAAGGTGAGATTAAATTCGACCCCTTTTCCCCCTAAGTGCCTCATTTATGGACGCTCCCAAAGAGCAAGTAATGCCATACTTCGCCAGAATTAAAACTTCTCAAAAAGTACCGTTCAAACAAAAAAAGACTTACAGATTCAATTAATTAAAACAGTAAACACTATTCTAAGATAGAATTTTCTCATTGTACACTAATTTAAATTTATAATGGTTTGCACGAAATACAACAGTTTCATTTCCTCTTCTTGAAAAACATTTGTAAATTTACATAACTTATGTCAATGTGATATTACACTGAACATGAAATTTTGTCATCAAATTTGTGTCAATTATAAAATAATGTTTTTAAGACCCGTAGAAACAGAACACACTGCTTATTTTACAGAAATATTGCATGAATAAAAACTAGGGTTCTTTTTAGGCGACTATTTTTGTTTTTTCGCTCCCATCCCAAAAATTTTGTTGGAAATACCTCCTAAAAAATAACTTGAAAGTTTGAAACCCTAATCTTGGTATTAAGAATTCGACCACAGCGTGTGAACATTTTCCATGTTGTCATGTACGACATAAATGCGAAAAAACGTTTTTACAAAAAATAAGAATTAGCGGCCTACCTACCTCACAGGTATGAGTTACGACTTCGCCGCAATGGGCGGTTTTGTAAATCATTTAATTCTGAAAACATACCGACTTTGTACAAAATCATACCATAAAATGTCGCTGAGCTATAGAAATTTAAAAATAGGAAATCAATGTTCCTGTGTATTTTAAATGGAAAATCTTCACACGTTCAATGTTAGACCTGTCATAGTATGCTAAGTACGAAACCAGCTTTAGCCATGCACATCATCACCTTGTATATTTTTAAAAGTTTTAAAAAATTGAAAAAAAAAAGAAACTTGGGGCTGTAAGTTTAAAATTTTTCTAGGATTTAGTTCATTCGTAGTAAGGTTTGAAATAAAAATTGACAGGCGTTTTCGATGAGCACAAGTAGCTGCCAGGCGAACTGAAAGGTGTGGCTGATTTGGATAGCCATATTTCCAAAACTAGTAAAGTTAGATGTACCTAATGTTGTATTTTTTTAAAGCTCTTTTAAAGATCTTTTTAACGGTGATACTGGTGTTAATATATAGGGTAGATTTTTTTATTATTAAGGCACCCTGTATATTATATTACCGTTAAAAAGTTCCTAAAAGAGTTTTAAGAAGATACCACATTAGGTATATCTAACTTCATTAGTTTTGGAAATATGGCTATCCAAATCAGCCACATCTTTCAGTTCGCCTGGCAGGTACTTGTGCTCATCAAAAACGCCTGTCATTTTTTGCAAACTTTACCATAAATGAACTAAATTACAGAAAATTTAAAATAAACAGGGTGATGTTGTGCAGCGCTGATGCCTGCCGGGTGATGATTTTCGTACTTAGCATGCTATGACTCATCACTCTACAAATTTCCAGCCTTACAGGTCTAAAGTTACTCGAAGGGCTCACTAGCTCTCCTACTAATATTAATATTAAGGGCTCAATCTTTCAGGTAATTATTTTGGAGTTATTTCCAACATAATTTCGGGATGGGAGCGAAAAAAATAGTCGCAAAAGAAGTACCAAAATACATACACTAAATAAAAGTAATTATATTTATTTTTAACACTATGATGCTTTTCCAAAAACAAATTGTATCACTGAGCAATCATATAACTAAATTCGTAAATGAGATGAAGACATAAAAACCTGTCGAAAATCAATAAAGAACCGTTAAAAAATGTTTTTATTACTTTCTAAATTAGGTCATAAAAATAATCGATGGATATGAAATATTTTCAGGCTCAATCAAATCTATGAAGAACTGTACCACACAATCAATAATGCTGACTTTGAAAAGGACCTTAAATGGTGGTCAAATAACCATGGAGTTAATATGGCCATGAATTGGCCACAATTTGATGTAAGGACAAATATTTTGGTTTTTTTTTGTGTGTAGAATAACCCTATTTGTGTGTAAAAAGGCGTGTAGTAATTTAAAATAATTAAATATAGGAAAACCGCAAAACAGGTGCTAATCGCGTTACAATATTATAATGTGACCTAGAAACAATTTTATTTACATTCAATACATAAGACATTTATATTAAATTTTAACATTTTTGACAAGTTCCATTTCTGTCATGTACTCATTTTGGTTTTTGTAAAATAGGTTACCTATAAAATGTAAAAATTTTATTTAAAAATGAGAGCCATAAATTTTCATAAGAACTCATATGGGTCTTAAAGTTCTTATTTCAGATATTTTTTATTTATTCTATGCAATAACACAGGTTGACATGTGCTGTTTATACAGTGTTTCTACGTATGTTGGCGGCATATGGGAAACATTTTTATTATTAACTTTACAAAAAAAGTTAGTCTTTATAAAAATAAAAGTTCTGCATAGTCCAAAACCTGAAATACAATCATCAGATATCAAATTGTGTCAGTCATGTACGAGGTTTGGCCAAAAACGTAATTTTACTCAAGAGTATAGTACCTGTATTTTTGCTTATATCGCAAATTGTTATAGAGAAAAGATGTTTAAAAGTACAAATTACTTTTAAATATGCAATTTTGTTCATTTCCAAAAAAAATATGTTTTTTTTCATGCGATAATGGTAAAATTTAGGTTTGTACATTAGTGCACTATATTTTATGATTATAAATATCATAGGACAGTTTTAAATAAACTTTTGAAATTATTTGTTATTTAATTAAGAAGAATCTACAATGCGCTAATGTACAAACTGAATTTTTTCGATTTTCGCAGAAAAACAAATCAATTTTTTTTTGTGGACATGAACAAAATTGCATATTTGGAAGTAATTTTTAATTCTAAACATCGTTTCTTTATAACAATTTGGAAATTTGCAATATTAGCAAAAATACAGGTACTTTACTCTTAAGCAAAAATGACATTTTTGGACCATGCAGAACTTTTCATAAAGATTATTTTTTTGTAAAATTACTAATAAAAAGTTTCCCATATGCCGCCAACTTACGTAGACACACTGAATATAAAAGGAAACTTATAATAAAAAATATTTGTTTTACTCCTTATTTTAATATATACATCAAAACTGTATGATACTCTTTATATGTCAATTATTGCTCGGTTTTAATAAATCAACAGCATGTTGATGTGATCATTAATGGTAATAAGTAAAGACAGAAAATATTTTGATTTTAATTATTTTTTCACTATGACAGCGACAAAAATTACTTGAAATTATTTTGAATCAAATATTTTTTTTTACTTTACTTTTTTGCGTTAATAAGTATATCGACATGCTGTTTATATTTTTTTGGGGCACCCCGTATGGCAGTATAAAAGCATTTATGTCAAATCCGATATAGTGGTAATATGACCCTATTAATGAGTTTTTAAACACATGCACACACACTGCTTTTTAAAGAATCTAATAAATCCTAAAGTTTTTGACAAAATGTCTGATACTTAAATGATCTATTAACCATTAACAATAAAGTGGGTTTTTATCTGTAGAAAAATGTAAAACTGAGCATTTTAGTTTTTAATTTTAAAAATACTTATAAACAAAAATTAGTTTTTTAAAGAATGTCATAGAAGCGGTCGGACTCCAGACTGACCTAATTGAATAGGTTATTTTAAAAATCAGATAAGTCGAATATTTTTGAAATTGGATTTCTACTATTGCTTTTTTTTTCTTTTTAAATATTCATCCCAATAAGAATTTGTCCTTCCTAGTCAAAAATATTTATGTGCTTACTTTTTTAATAACTATGTTTTTTTTATTGGTGCATCTTTCTAAAATAAAACATATTTATCCGTCTAGTCATAATCGTATACTTATGAGTTATGTTGTTTTTAAAATGAAGGATTCAATTATAAAATAAATTTTGCATGGAATGGTTGACTTTTAAAAAGTTATAAATCTGCGGCTTTAGTCCACGGATATTTTTATGATTTTTTTTAGTTTTTATTTGATTTGGTGTTTTATTGCATGCATTTAGGATTACACAGAAGAATTCCGAGACATCCATAAAGGCAAATCCAAAGATTCAGCTACCACTGGAATTACTCTTATCAATCAAAGGCCTGTCGGAGAAGATTTGCATGTATGCTTTTTGTTTTTTTTTTTAATATTATTAATATAGCGATATATTTGCGCCACAAAAACGAAAAAAACGTATTATAGAAAAAATAATTTAAAAAACATTTAAATTTCACTGTGGATTCCGAACTGAAATTGCATTCAGTAAATTCAACCTCGAGTTTTACTGGAGGCGCAAGTAAGATCATTATATCGGTGACGGTGAGATTTATAACTTATTGTAGAATAATGACATTTGTTCTATACGAAGATTCTTGCTTTTTGTGTTATTCACCATGGACCGGGTACAGCCACTTTGATAAATTCCTGTAAATTAGGCAAAACGCGTCAGCGGAGAGGATCCTGGTGAATAACATAAAGAACAGGGCTTCTTTTCTTAACTGTCCGAAAACGGAGATTCCATTTTGTGTAAGTTTACCTATTTATCAAAATAGAATACTTTTCTAAAAACTAGAAAACAATATAGTTATTACAGTTACAAAACATTCTCCAAATTTGTCTAATTTTGTATCAAGAAATTTTAATATTATCAGAACTCTTCGTAATACATAGACTTAGACAATAAATTTAAAAATTTTGCATTTTTTTTTTTTTTTTTAGCAATAATAATAAGCTTTATTGTCATATAAAATATTTACCTATTTGAATATACAGAGTGTAATTTAATTGATGGCTAAAAATACAGGGTATGATTCCTTTGCTTATTTTAGGAAGAAAAGTTCATATAAACATATGTCCCAAAGCTCCTAACTTTTGAGACACAGAGTCTTAAAGTTAAAATTCTTTTTTTTTATATCGTAACCATTCTTTACCTAATTTTGTTTTAATTTGGCAATATTATTAGTGACATTAAGGGGTAATTTATCACTAACTTAATTACATTTAAGTTAAGTCCAGTGGCGTCTCGAGAGGCAACTGAAGGAATATTTTCAACAAAAGAACGGAACGCCACTGACAGTGTAAATGTGTAAAATTTTTGTACTTTCTTTAGATTAAGCAAATAAAAATACTGCTTCTTTATTAATTTTTTTCGTAATATGTTTAGTTTAAGAAAAAAGAAATAAAATTCAATTAATTGCAGATTTTTAGACCATTAAAGAATCATTTCTTATGTTTTATAATTTTTAATTACCAATTATATAACAAAATAATGAATACTTATTTAAATAAGGTTTATATCCAGTATAACAGTCTTTACTAAAACAAGTGTTTTCGAAATTTTTTTTTTTTTTTTTTTTTAATTTTAACACCCTGTACTTCAAAAGTTAAGATGTTTAGGACATATGTTCATATAAACTTTTCTTCCTAAAATAAGCTAAGGAATGATACTCTGCATTTTTCGCCATCAAGAAAATTACACCCTGTAGATGTTTAATTAAATAAAATGCTTGCGCGTTGCTTATACAGTGTGTCTACTTAAGTTTGCACCATATAGGAAACGTTTTACAAAAAAAAGTTATTTTTATATAAAGTTGTACATGTGCTAAAACATGAAATCCAATTATCAGGTAATTATTTTTTGTATAAACAAATTTGCATATTTGAAAGTTTTTAGTGCTTAACATTTTGTCATTGTACAAATTTTCAATATTGTCAAAGACAATTGTAGTTTCACTATAGACTCCTAGAACAATTCTAAATTTGTGGGCATCAGTTTGGACGCTGGCTAGGCTAAATTTATGAAGCGGCAAATTATACGTACTGTTTACGAGTTTACTCGATGGATACCCCGTTTCATAAATTCCACGAAGCGTGCGTCCAAGCTGATGACCAAAAATTTAACATTGTTCTGTGTGCCTATGGTAAAACTAAAATTGTCTTTGATATTGTGAAAATAAAGGTACTTTCTTCTTAAGCAAAATTCAACATAGCTTTACCAATTTACCAATGAAATAAAGAAATATCTGATAATTGCATTTTAGGTTTTAGATCTTATCTTCGTAAAATTAATAATAAAAAGTTTTTTCTATGGTGCGAATTTGAGTAGACACTGTATAATTCATTGTGTAAAACAGATTAATGAAATGTAATTTTTACTAGGACTACTCAGCAAGTACAAAATCTTCCAAAACTAAAGCAGCGGCAGCAAAACCAAATAACAGTCCCGTCACCCAGGTAACGCACGTGGAAGAGCCCAAAACGCCCTCTAAGCCAGTAGTGGAAAGTCCCTCAAATAGAGCGTCTACAATAACGTAAGTGAACTTTGACTTCTTTAATCATGTAG